>JAUNZO010002363.1:0-21832 GCA_031894775.1 Chloris gayana
TTCCCTTGCTCTCTCATTGCTTGCACGATAAGCCCATGTTCGTGGCCGATTCGAGGTGTTGCTAGACTTTCTAGGGCAATGTAAAGTTTGGGTTTGAGGTCAGTGTTTCATCAACTTTTCGTTTGATAATATGCTATTTTGCTTAAGTTTCTTTTGTCATTAATTGGCTGGTTAATCCAAGCTGATATGTGTCTTTGTATATCTTGGTGTTTAACATGGTGCTATGTCTTGTTCTGTTTATGATTTCGAGGAGCTCTGCTTCATAGGTTGTGATTGGTAGAAAAAACTGAAGCTGAGTGGCATGGTGCTTTAAATGCAAGAAGTCCACCCTTGTACATCAAATTTAAGAAACTACTTAGGATCTGACATTATGTACAAGAAAAATTGATTACTTAGGAAACATTCAAGAAGTACTGGTAGATGCAGTTTTACTCTTCCAATTCTGTTGTAGATTACCTACCATGTACTTCTATGTGCTTCGCTCAATTGCAAACACAATTTTTTTAAAAAAATTTGCAACCACGATGTGTAACTGTCGCCAAATTCAATGTTATTTCTATATCATAACCACACTCCACTTTGTAATTTTTGAAGCGACTCCAATTTACACAACATAAATCTAAGGATTACATACAAACATCTCGTGTATGGAGTGCTAGCTTCAACAGCAACTCTACCATTGAACATAAGCATATGCTTCCTAACGACTGCTACCTTTTCTTGCCGCTTTTAGCAAGCAGCGCGCGTAAGCGCGTCACCTTTTCACTAGTCAAATCTGATCTTAAGTTCATCTTGAGATAACTCTTATATGCTCTTTTAAATTTAGTTATGAGTAAACTTTAGAATTATTTGTTTAATAAAATTATTGTAAAATGTTTATTATAAATAACACATTCTTCCATCACAAAGCTACATACACAAGAAGTTACACCACAAACTATAGATTTAAGGAGCCTTGTTTCACAAAGCTAATCAGTCTAATTATCATAAAGTATGGATTTGAGTTGCGCAAAGTTGTAGTTTTATGATATAGTCCTCATGAAATATGTAATATTTTAATATAATTAGTTAACTTATAAAAATATTGTTTATGGTTTTTAGCATTTATATATTTATTTACAACTTTACTGAACAATACATGATCATGTGTGAGCTGAAAATTTCATTTTGTTCACTTCATTTCTACTTTCTATTACGTAAATACTAGTGGTTTCATCCATCATTAGAATTGATGACAAACAATGGATCATGACTAGTTTTTATATATGTACATAGCACATATGGACTCGATATTTTTTCTTCTTTGTCACATATGCTTTTAGGGGCACCATACTCACCCCATGCATGTTCAGGGTCACAACATGTGTCCATCCTCATTTCACCTCAAAGTTTCACCAAGCTATTTCACTTTCAACCCTATATAGTTTAGATTGTTGTACTCAAGTATGATTATCAATATGAGGCTATACTCACGAGCTGCAATATTTGTCCCATTAAAGCATGCTATGTGACCTCGGTTCAAAATGTGCATATATAGGTTACCATGGACTCCAAACAAAATCCTTCTTCGGTTCAGTCTCTCAGACAATATAAGTTGGTGCAATATACCTCATATTGATATTACATTTTCTATTTTCTCAACATGCAAGTTAAATTTGAAGCTCAAAGTTTATGTGAACCTATGCTAAACATATTATTTATTATATGTTTGACATTATTTTGTACATAGTTATATTAGTAATTGCTTATAAATAATAAAAAAATGAAAATGTATTATAAATATAATCCGTATGATGCAGTGTTTGTGACAGTCCAAACAAAATACTAGCAAACTGGTGCAATAAAGCCAATATTACTATTGTTTTCTCATCTAAAAGTCAAATTATCATAGTTAAAGTTTTGTACGGTGATAAATAAAATTATTCACAATGTCAATAAAACAACTGATAATTTTAAAAGATCATCTTTTTATTGTTCAGGCATTAGGGACTATTTGATACTATGGAACCATGAAAATGCAACAAGAAATCATAGTAAAACTATTTAACATGTACCATGTAGTTAATATCATGCAATAGTTGGCTTTAAAATTAAATTATATATACAGAAATAAAAAAAGTCAAATTGTATTATATTGTAGATTGCACTTACTTTATTTATTTGGGGAGTGAATCCATAGAAAATTCTTATCATGGTATCCGTCGGCGTGTGAGTACACCTCCAAATGGGGGCCTGTCAAGACTCCCTTCGGATAGGTTCGGGGAAGGGCGGATTCGCTCGTGCTTTAGCGTAGAGGGTTCAAGCGAGTAAGAACACGGAGGAGTTATCCGAGGTTCGGGCCGCAATGGGTACCTAATACCCTACGTCCTGCTGGTGTGTATCTTCGGATCTTCCTCTTCTTTACACCGGAGTCTCCCCTCCTTTTATAGGGTAAGGAGAAGAGCACTTGTACAAGTACCGGGGAGTACCGGACACCCGGTGGGGGTCCGGTCCTTCTGAGGTGTCCCGACACGATCCGGACTAAATCCGTTGCGATCTCTTCTCCTCGGTTCGTGCTCCGAGTCTCTTCCATCCTATTGGTCGAGAGCCCTCCCGGCGCTGTAGCCGCGCGGCTTCCGGAGACGCGGCGCACGGGGAAGACGCGCGCACGTCTGTCGGGCTGCGGCGTCGCCACGGGCACTCGAGTGCCGCATTAACTCCGGATGGTTGGAGCGTCGGAGGAAACTACCGGGAAGCTTCGTCCGCCCGACGCTCCCGCTCCTCCGGTCTTCATGGGCCTCGTGGGCTTCATGGGTCTTGTGGACTTCCTCATCCGCGGGCGCCGTTTTCGTCCGTGGGCTGGAAACGGCCCATGCCGGTTAGGGGGACCCCGGTCCCCTACACCGACGAGGAGCTCCGGCCCGATCGGCGACCCGCGGGGTCGGAGCGGGGATTGGGGCCACCCGTCGGCGCCCGGTGCCGCTTGGGTTGCTCCGGGGTGTGGCTCTCAAGGAACGGAGCCGCTTGGGCTGCCGAGGCACAACCGCCCCGAGGCGTCGCGTCGCTTCGGTTCGCGTGCGGTGGGCTGCACTGGCGTACGCGCTCAAGTAGGGGACGGCCGGTTGCCCAAAGCACGTCTTCCACTTCGCCCTTCGCCTTCCGTCTTCTCAACTTCCTTCTTCTTTGCCGCGCTCCCCTTCGCCTTCTTCTCCGCCGATCCGCGCCGCCGCTTTCGTCGCCGTCGTCCCTGCCGCCAAGATGGCCCGCGGAAAGTCCCCCGCCGCGGTAGTTCGCGCGCGCGCTCGCCGTCGGCGGATGCACCGCCAACGATGCGGTTGCCGACGCTCGGGTCGATATGTCGCGGCTTTCGCCTTTCCTGCCGGTGGACGGTGATAGGGCCGTTCGCGTTGGGGGGCCCTTGCCGCCGCCGGCCAGGAGGGCTGGAGATCCTCCACTTCCTATCCTTCGTCGTCGCCGGCGCCGTTCCCCCGCCTTCTCCGACTTCTTCCTAGAGGTGCTCCGGGCGTACGGGATCCGCATGGCGCACCTCACGCCGAATGCGGTCGCGGCGGCGGCCGTGTTCGCCCATCTATGCGAAGGATTTGTGGGGGTGCAGCCATGCTTCCCCATATTCCAACGCTATTTCAAGATGACGCTTACCAACGCCTCGGAGGTGATCGGATGCGTCCGGTGACCGTCCGGCCCGACGGCGGGTACATAGAGTACTCGCCTAGCGGCAAGGTGGAGGCGTGGAAGAAGGCCTGGTTCGTGGTGCCGTACGAGAAGGACTTCCGCCGCCTCCGCGTCCCGCCGGTCCCGGCCCAACACTTGGCCGTACGGGACGCCGTGCCCCGCCTTCCCGAGGGCATGATGCCGGTGGTCGGCCGGATCGCGGCGCTCGCCGCGGCCGGCTGACTTCACGCGGGGTGGTGCACGACTTCCTCGAGCGCAACATCGCGCCCCTTCGCCGGAGATCGGTCCCGTCGTGGCTGTGCCGGGACTTCAACTTCGCCGGCCGCACTCGCACGGGGCGGGCTCGGACCTGCCCGAGGCCTCGAAGCGGTTCGCCTACTCCACGGCGGCCGGGAAGAAGTGGCCCGCCTCCTTCGTGTACCGGAAGGGTGCCGAGCCTCTTCATCGGTCGGCGAACAAGCGCGCCGTCCTCGACGGCATGCCCCGGCGGGGCCGCTCGGGTTTCTTGACGCGGTCCCGGCTCCCACACCTGGTCTCCGGGTGCCGGAGTCGCGCCTTCCTCCGGCCGGGTGCGACGGCCACCCCGGGGGTGCCTCCGGAGCTCCGGGTGGTAGCCCCGGCGGCTGCGAGGCCTGCTCCGAGTGCGCGGGACAAAGGCAAGGGGAAAAGGTCTCCGTCGCCCCCTCCTCCGATTCCTCCGGGCCCGCTTGCTTTCCACGGAAGCGGGCCCGGCGAGCTCGCCGGCGCCGGTGACGGGGGCCGTTCCACGGGAGAAGTCCCTGCAGCCGCACCGGCGCAAGCGGCCGGGTGGACGCGCGACGGGTAGGAAACTTTCCTCTCTTTTTTGCTTAAGCCGCGTGCTTGGTATGCTGCGTTTCGTCTCACCGTAGGGTGATGGGCTGTGAAACGTATTCGATTTGCTTTGTTTGTAGGAGTGTTCGGATCGAGCTCGACCCGGACCTGGTCCCTTTAAACCCCAAGGTCGCCGGTGCCCCCGCGCCGAACCCGGACGTCGATCCCGTTGCCGTTGCGGCTCCGGCGGCCGGAGCGGAGGACGGCGCGGGAGGGGCGACGGGTGCCCCGAAGAGGTGGCTGCGGGTGCCCCGAGGAGGAGGTTGCAAACGGTCCCGCGGAGGTGGCCGCAGGTGCCGCCGGAGAGGAGGCCGCGGACACTCCCGAGGAGGTGGCTGCGGGTGTCACCGAAGAGGAGGCCGCGGGTGCCCTGCCGGAGAGGAGGCCGCGGGTGCCTCTGCCGGAGTTGACCTTGGCCGGGAGTCGCCTCCTCCGGCGGGAACGTGCCGGGTGCCTTCCCAATCGGCGGCGCCGGCGTCCGCCACGGTCTTCCACTCCACGGCCGGGTGCCGGCGCCGCCGGCCCTATAGTCTTTGGAGGGGAATGACTCCCCTCCGCGCGTACGGTCGGAGCCGGGAGCGGTGGGCGGCGGAGACACTTCGTCGACCGCTGCCGCCGGTAGGGGCCGTGGGCGCGGCTGGACGCGGCCGGAGCGGGTCACCTTCGAGTCGCTCGGGCGGCATGGGGCGCCACAAGATCGGCGATGTGCTCGGGGAGGTCACCCGATCGCTCCTTGCCATGAAGGCGGCCGTGGAGGAGACGGATGCGTCCACTGGACGGCCAGGGAGGCCGCGTTGGCCGGCGCGAGGCGGAGGTGGCGGAGGCCGGCGGGCCCTAGAGACGGCGGTGAAGGCGGCCCGGCGGCGATATCGGCGCCGCATGGAGGAAGTCCGGCATGAGCTGGACCAAGGCTGCGGCATCGGCGATCGAGGCGGCGAGAAGGCTGCGTGACGCAAAGGCCCGCGAGGCTGAAAGCATGAACCGCCTCCGTGGCGTCTTGGAGCGGGAGCGTCGTTGTGCAGCTCCGCGGCGCGCGATTGGAGGAGGCGGAGGCCGACATGGCACTCCGCGAGGCGGCCGTGACACGTCGCGAGGCGACCGCGGCGGCTCGCGAGGAGGAGGCGAAGGAGCGTGCCGGTGCGCTTACACTCCGGGAGGCCGCGCTTGGCGAACGGGAGCGGGGCTGTCGGCGCGGCCGAGGCAAGGTCCGGCGCTTCGGCGACTCCGTTGCCTCCGGGAGATGGGGTTGAGGCAGCGCGAGGACGCCCTCGCTACCGGGAGGAGCAGGTCCGGCTTCGTGAAGACGAGGCCGCTGTTCGAGAGGAGGCCTTGGAGACGGAGGCGGCCCGTCTTGCTCGGTCCGAGGAGCAGGTCCGCGGTATCGCCGGCGGGTTGGCGCATCGCGTGCGCGAGGAGACTCTCGCGGAGGCCCGGGTGAACTTCGCTGCCGAGCTGAAGGCGGTGGAGAAGAGCCGGGACGAATACCGCCGTCGCGTCGAGCTGCTGGAGGCCGAGGCGAAGAAGTCGGGCCGCGGCTCTTCTGCTGCAGCCGATGGCGATGACCTCCGGCGGCAGCTCGCGGAGGCGCGGTCCCGGCTGAGGAATCCGAGCTTCGGCGCGTTGAGCTGAGCGAGCGGGCGACGGAGCTGGCCTCGGCGGCGCGGACGCGGGCGAGATCGCCACCGAGGTGCACCGGGCGGTTTCGTCGGCACTCGTTCGCGGCGGGTCCGCCTCGTCTTCCTGAGCCCCTTGACCGCGGCGCGGCTGGGTATGCATTCGCCATGCGGGAGGTGGTTGACTCCCTGAGCAGCCTGAACACCGGGTGGCGGAGGTCCTGGAGGAGGAGGGGCGGCAAACCATAGCCGCGGCCCTGGAGGAGGTGCTTGGCGAACGCGCTGGTGCTAGTGCCGGGTTCCCGCTCCTAGCCGTGGTGAACGGCGATGTCCCTGTGGGTGAGCACACCGCGGCCAAGGCGCGAGGCACGCGCCGTCGCTCGTGCCTTTGCCGAAAGCTTCAAACGGGGCTAAGTGCCCGCTTCCTCCGCTTGCGAGTGGATTCTCGGCGCCTGTGCCTTTTTTCTTTTTTGTTAAGCTCTGTGTTTACTGTATGCAAGACAGAGATTAAGTTTAAATTTGAGTGTTGATGAAAAAAGCTTAAGCCCGTTGTTCCTCTTCGTTAGGTGCGATTGTCGCCGTGTGCCCCTTAGTCGTAGGCCGTCCGGTACTTTGCAGCTATGTTTTAGAGCGCGACTTCGGGCGCCCGAGCCTTAACCAAACGTGACGCTTTCCGACTTTGGGCCTAAGTCATAGACCTTCCTTACCCGTTAGGGGAAGGCGGGTACTTGACACATACAACAGCGATCCTGCGAGAAGTAGGAAAAGAAACGGCGGGCGCTGTTTTTATTCACAACACGTTAGTACAGGTGCCGTGGCGGCGTGGCCGTGGCCATGAGACTTCCGGGTACTACCGGGACCATTGGCTACGAGAATATTCTAAGGGTAGAATTTCTTTAGGTGCTCAATGTTCCAAGCGCTTGGTTCCGGGTACCCGTCCTCCGACTCCGGCCGAACGGATCCCGGGCGGGTGACGGCGGTGACGACGAAGGGCCCTTCCCACATGGGAGTTAGCTTATCCTTGCCTTCACGCGTCCGAGCCCGCCGGAGGACAAGGTCTCCCGTTTGCAACTCCGGGGCGCACGCGCCGCGGTGGTAGCGGCGCAAGCCACTGGAGGTACCTCGCGCTTCGCGAGTAGTACTCGTCGTCTTGCCTCCTCGAGGAGGTCGATGTCGTCGTGCCGCCGGGTGTTTTGGTCGGCTTCGTCAAACGCGGTGTCGGTGTAGGGGGATCGGGGTCCCCTAACCGCGCGTGGGCTGCTTTCGGCCCACGAACGAAGACGAAGGCCACGGGCGGGGCAGCCCACGAAGCCACGAAGTCCACGAGTCCCGCGGAAGCCGGAGGAGCGGGAGCGTCGGGGGAGAACGAAGCTCGCGGTAGTTTCCTCCGACGCCCCAACCACCCGGAGTTAATGCGGCACTCGAGTGCCTGCGGCGACGCGGCAGCCCGACAAGACGTGCGCGCGGCTTCCCCGTGCGCCGCGTCTCGGGAAGCCGCGCGGCCACGGTGCCGGGGGACTCTCGCCCAATGGGATGGAAGAGATTCGGAGCGCGAACCAAGGAGAAGAGATCGCGACGGATTTAGTCGGGATCGTGTCGGAATGTCTCGGGAAGGACCGGACCCCCACCGGGCGTCCGGGTACCCCACGGGTACTTGTACGGTGCTCTCCTCCTTACCCTATAAAAGGAGGAGACTCCGGTGTAAAGGGGGGACTTTGGAGAATACACACACACTAGCGGGACGTAGGGTATTACGCACCCGGTGCGGCCCGAACCTGAATAACTCCCCGTGTTCTTACTCATTTCAATCATCTACGCCAACGCGCGAGCAAATCCGTTCTTCCCCGAGCCTATTCCAAGGGAGCCTTGACGGGCCCCCATTTGGAGCTGTACTCACACACCGACATTTGGCGCGCCGGTAGGGGAAGACGCGTAGATTTCGCTTTGCGCTGCGAAACCTCGCTTTGCTACCATGCGAGAGATCTTCGGGCACGCCCGGACGGAGGATAGCGTCTCCGGCCCGAGGCGTCCACGGGCGCCGTCGCCGCGGCCGTCATCGCGCGGGCCGCCCTGCCCACGACAATCGTCCCGGCACCTCGGCTGCCGGACATGCAGCGAGAGGACCGGCGCGGCGCCGATCGCCACGCCCAAGCCGTCACGCCGCTCGCGTCCGAGCGTGCCACTACGCGTCGCCTCTTCCGGGAAGAAGAGGGGACGACCCACGACCGCCGTGAAGACCATGCTCAACAACCCGCCGGCGGGGCGGCGGGGGAGAGCAAGCAAGGGAGTGGCTCACCGGAGTAGGCAAGCTCCTGGACACGGCGCGGAGCCAAGCGCCGAGGCGGGACCGTCACGCCAGCCGCGGCGGCCACCGACCGACAACAACCGCCGCGCCAACCGCGCCAAGGACGCGCGCCGCCGGCGGCGTCGCTCTCCGTCCACTCCCCGCGAGGCGAGGGGGCACCGCGACCTGCGCAACGACCTCGGCGAGACGCCGCCGCGAGGGGAGGATGCACGCGTCGGCATCGAGCGCTCGCGCGGCGGGACGCGAACGTGAGCGCACCTCCGCCCACAACCTCGACGGCCGGGAGGCGGAGACGTCCCCGAGTGCCACCCCAAGCGTAAGAGAAAGGAGCTCGACCCCTCGTTCCTCGGGGGCTGCGCGGCCCTCTCAAAGCGCACAGCGCGACGTCACGTGGCCCGGCAAGTTCCGCCGGACCTTCCGAGAAGGTACGACGGCACTGCTCTCCCCGACGAGTTCTTACGGATCTACTCCACCGCCGTCAAAGCCGGCGGCGGCTCGGAGGACATCATGGCCAACTACTTCCACTGGCTCTCAAGGACTCGGCTCGGTCATGGTTCATGAACACTGGCGCCGAGTCTATCGGCTCTGGAAGAGCACTGTGCCGGGAGTTCATGGCCAACTTCCAAGGAACGGCGAAGCGTCCGGGAAGCGGATCGACCTGGACCGCATCGTCCGGAAGCGGGCGAGACGGCTGCGAGCGTTCATGCAGCGCTTCGGTCAAGTCCGCAACACGATCCCGCGCATCGACCCCTCCCGGGTGCTCTCCGTCTTACGCACGGCGTTCGAGACAAGGATATCCCGGGCGAGCCGGGCGTACACCGGCCGGAGACGGTCACGGACCTCTTCCGGTTGGCCGACGGATGCGCCGTCGCCGGGAAGCCCAAGCGTGGCACGACCCGCCGGCAAAATCCAACCCGGGTACCTCCTCTCCCAAGTCCGGGGGCACCCTCTCCAAGAAGCGAGAAGAAGAACCTTGCGCGCAAGCGTAAGGCGGAAGAAGTGGCCGCGGTTGGAGGCCCGTCCCCCGGGGGCGCGACGCCCACCTCCCGCGGGTGCCGGCAAGTCGCCGGCTAAATCCCCGGGAACCTTCGCGTGCTACTTCCACCGCACCAACGACCACGAGCGGCGGGCGGCCGAGAAGGCCGAGAAGGAGAAAGAGGAGGAGAAAGAGGAAGTCGAGGCGTACCGGAGCGCGGACGACTCCATCGCCGTCATCGGCGGGGGCTCGTCGAGCTTCGCGTCCAAAGGCGAGGCCAAGCGTTTCCGCCGCGAGGTCCTCGCAATCACCGAGGGCAAGGCCGCGGCTCCCCTGCTGAAGTGGGCGGATGTTCCCATCACCTTCGACAAGAGCGACATGGTGGGCCCGGACAACACCAAGGGAAGATCCCCCTGGTCGTGTCGCCCACCATCCGCAACAAGAAGGTGGGGCGCACCCTCATCGACGGAGGCGCGAGCCTCAACCTCATCACCCCGAAAGTCTACGACTCTCGCGGTGGGCGCGTGCCGAGCTGCAGCCCTCGCGTCCGTTCGTCGGCGTGCTCCCGGGTAGCTCCCGCCCCTTGGGTAGGATTGAGCTCCCGGTCACCTTCGGCACCCGGGACAATTTCCGCACGGAGAAGCTCCTCTTCGACGTCGCGGACATTGGCCTCCCCTACAACGCCATCATTGGGAGACCCGGCATCAACCGGTTCATGGCTATCCCGCATCACGCGTTCCTCACGGCCGAAGATGCCGGGCCCGAAGGGTGTCATCGTGGAGAGGGCGGATGCTTGTCAAGGCGATGGCTTGCCTCGAGGACATCTTGGCGGCCGAAATGGCAGCGAGAGGAGGACACCGAGCATGAAGAGAGCGCGCGACACCCCGGAGAAGCCTGCGGCGCAATCCGGCCCCAAGCGGGCAAAGCTTTCGGCTCCTGGGGAGGTGTCTACCAAGAAAATCTCACTCGGGGGCTCGGAGAACAAGACCACCACCATCGGTGGTGACCTCGACCCGAAATAGGAACTCGCGCTCATCACCTTCCTCCAAGCAAACGGCGACATCTTTGCCTGGCATCCTTCGGACATGCCGGGCATACCCGAGAAGGTGATTGAGCACCAACTCAAGGTCGACCCCGCCGCAAGACCCGTGAAGCGGCGGGCGAGGCGCCAAGCCCACGAGCGCGAGGACTTCATCCGGGCCGAAGTCAAGAGGCTACTGGAGGCCAAGTTCATCCGGGAAGTCACGCACCCGACGTGGCTCGCCAACCCGGTGGTCGTGCCCAAGAGCAACGGCAAGATGCGAATGTGCGTGGACTACACCGACACTGAACAAGGCTTGCCCGAAGGACCCGTTTCCGTTGCCCCGGATAGATTACGTAGTAGACTCCACCGCAGGCTGCGACCTGCTGTGCATGTTGGACGCGTACTCCGGGTACCACCAAATCTGTATGGCTAAGGAGGATGAGGAGAAGACTGCTTTATGACTCCCGCGAGGGAGCTTTTGCTACGTAAGTATGCCTTTCGGCCTCAAAACGCAGGCCCCACGTTCCAACGAGCCATGCGCCTAACCCTGGACTCGCAAATCGGGAGGAACGTGGAGGCGTACGTCGACGACTTGGTCATTAAGAGCCGCAAGGCACCGTCTCTCCGGTTCGACTTAGAGGACACCTTCTCCAATCTGCGCCGCAACCGGGTGAAGCTCAACCCGAAGAAGTGCGTCTTCGGCGTACCGGCAGGGAAGCTACTCGGCTTCCTGGTCTCGCACCGCGGGATCGAAGCAAACCACGAGAAGATCCGGGCCATCGAAGAAATCCGCCCCCAAGGCAGCTCAAGGACGTGCAACGCCTGGCCGGGAGCATGGCGGCCCTTGGCCGATTTATTTCACGCTTAGGCGAGCGCGCTCTCCCGCTTTTCAAGGCGATGAAGAGGACGGACAAATTCGAGTGGACCGGGAAGCCGATGAAGCCTTGCAAGACCTCAAGCGCTACCTGTTTTCTGCGCCCGTTCTAGTCGCCCGGAACCGGGTGAACCGCTGCTCCTGTACATAGCGGCTAACCCGCAAGTGGTCGGTGCGGCCCTGGTGGTCGAGCGGCTAGAGCGGGCACCTCGCGGTTCTCGGCGAACCAGCAAGCGCGGGTGCCTTGACGGCTCGAAGGCGGCGGGCCAAGCGGACCGGGGGCTCCGCCCGCAACCGGCTCGCGGCGGCTGGAGCACCGGGGGCTACGGACGCTCTCGCTCACGACATGGCGCGCGACGCGGCCGCTCCGACCTGCCGGGTGGGGCACCGGGGCGGTCCCCGGCGCAACGACTCCTGCGGACGGCGTGGCTCCCCGGCTTCACCGGGGGCTCCGGCTCCGACCTCGTCGCATGATTTGGGCGAAGCGGGGACCACGACCAGGAAAGATAAGGTTGGACGCGTTGATACCACCCCACCGGGGGCTCCGGCTCCGACCACGTCTCACATTGTGGGCGGGGCGGGATCCACTCAGCTGCCCTCGACGACGGCCACTGCGTCACCACCGCACCACCGGGTGCTCCGGCCCCGTCTCCCACGACGAGCGAGAGCGACCTTACGGAATCGAGAACCTCGCACCCGGCGCATTCGGCGCCGGTGTACTTCATCGGCGAAGTCTGCGCGATGCCAAGACACGGTACCCACGGTGCCAAAAGATGCTCTACACGGTACTTATCGCGTCCCGGAAGTTACGGCACTACTTTCAAAGCCATCCCATCCGGGTGGTAACGACGGCACCGGCGGAGACCATACTGCGCAACGAGGAAGCGGCCGGGCGAGTGGCCAAATGGGCCGTGGAGGCTGGGGAGTTCGACTTGTCCTTCCTCGGCACACACATCATCAAGAGTCGGGCTCTAGGCGAGTTCATCGGCGAGTGGACGCCCACCCCGAGAGATCGAGCGGGAAGAGCTTAGCACCGGGTGCAGCGATGCAGACGCGCCGGCGACCACCGGACGATGTTCTTCGACGGTTCCCTCACCCTCAACGGTGCGGGAGCGAGGGTGCTGCTACTGTCACCAACCGGCGACGAGTTACGCTACGCGGTCCGGCTACACTTCCGGTGCACCAACAACATGGCGAGAATACGAAGCCCTCCTGGCGGGGTTGCGGATCGCGGCCGACCTCGGGGTCACGCGCCTCCTCGCCAAGGGAGACTTGCAACTTGTCGTCAACCGGGTATCCAAGGAGTACCAATGCAACGACCCGCGAGATGGCTGCATACCTTGCGGCGGTCGGGCGGATGGAAAAGAAGTTCAACGGCCTCGAGGTGCTTCACGTACCTCGGGCGACAATCACATTGCCGACGAGCTATCCCGGGTGGCCTCCACTCGAGCTCCAATCCCACCGGGACGTTCATGGAGATCTTGACATCCCCTTCGGCCTCGACGCCGACCGAGCTCCGGACGAGCAACAACAAAGCGCGGGCGCACCCGCGGGATCTGCGGCACACGCGAGAATAGCGAAGAAGCGCTTGCCACCGAGCCGCGGGACGCCTGCTGGATGGACGACATCCTCGGGTACCTGCGTGACGACATCCTTCCGGAAGACGACACGGACGCGGAACGCCTAGCCCGCCAAGCCAAGCGATACGCCATCGTCGATGGCGAGGCTGCACAAGCGCGGCGCCAATGGCGTTCTGCCGAAGTGCGTAAAGATGGAAGAAGGCAACGACATACTCGTTGAGATCCACGAGGGCGAGTGCGGCAGCCACCACGCTCCCCGCACGCTGGTCGGGAAAGCCTTTCGGCGGGGTTACTGCTGGCCGACGGCCCTCCGAGGATGCCACCGGCTGGTGCAACAATGCAAGGCATGCCGGTTTCACGCCAAGCGGACGCACTGCCCGCTCAAGCCCTTCAAACAATTCCCTTATCCTGGCCGTTCGCGGTTTGGGAGTCCGGACATTGTAGGGCCATTTCCGACTGCCCGGGTGGGTACGGGTGGCTATATGTGGCCATCGACAAGTTCACGAAGTGGGTAGAAGCGGAGGCCGTGACAAAGATAGACCAAAACTCGGCGGTCAAATTCATGAAGAATGTCATTGCAAGATTCGGGGTGCCGCAGCGGATTATCACGGACAACGGGACCCGGTTCACGAGCCACGCATTCGCAGCATACTGCGACTCCCTCGGCACCCGGATCTGCTTTGCCTCAAGAGCCCACCCACAAAGTAACGGCCAAGTCGAACGCGCCAACGGAGAAATCCTCAAGGGTTTGAAAACAAGATCATTTGACCCGTTGAAAAAGAAAGGCTCCAAGTGGGTAAGCGAGATCCATTCCGTGCTCTGGTCCCTGCGCACCACGGCGAGTCAAGCCACGGGCGAAACGCCTTTTTCCTCGTGTACGGTGCGGAGGCGGTGCTACCCACGGAGATCCGGTTCAATAACCCCGAGTCGCCGCATTCGACGAAGGCGACCAAAGCACCCGGCGGCACGACGACATTGACCTCCTCGAGGAGGCAAGACGGCGAGTACTACTGCGAGCGCGAGGTACCTCCGGGGTTTGCGCCGCTACCACCGGCGGCGCGTGCGCCCGGGAGTTGCAAACGGGAGACCTCGTCCTCCGACGGGCTCGGACGCGTGAAGGCAAGGGTAAGCTAACTCCCATGTGGGAAGGGCCCTTCCTCGTCATCGCCGTCACCCGCCGGGATCCGTTCGGCTGGAGTCGGAGGATGGGTACCCGGAACCAAGCGCTTGGAACATTGAGCACCCGAAGAAATTCTACCCTTAGAATATTCCGTAGCCAATGGTCCTGGGTAGTACCCGGAAGTCCTATCGCCACGGCCACGGTCGCCACGGCACTTGTACTAACGTGTTTTAAATGAAAAACAGCGCCCGGTCGCTTCTTTTCCCACTTCTCGCAGGACCGCGGTCGTGCATATTTAAGACCTTGTTTTCCTCCGACGGGCAAGGCAGGTCAACGACTTAGTCGAAAGACGGAAGGCGAAGGGCTAAGTGGAAAACGTGTTGTGGGCAACCGGCCATCCCCCTACTTGAGCGCGGACGCCGGGCGGGCCCACCACACGCGAACCGAAGCGACGCGACGCCTCGGGGCGGTCGTGCCCCGGCAGCCCAAGCGGCTCCGATCCCTTCGGGAGCCACGCCCGGAGCAACCCAAACGGCGCCGGGCACCGACGGGTGGCCCCAATCCCTGCTCCGACCCCGCGGGTCGGCGGCCGGGGCCGGGGCTCCTGTCGGTGTAGGGGGATCGGGGGTCCCCCTAACCGCGCGTGGGCTGCTTTCGGCCCACGAACGAAGACGAAGGCCACGGGCGGGGCAGCCCACGAAGCCACGAAGTCCACGAGTCCCGCGGAAGCCGGAGGAGCGGGAGCGTCGGGGGAGAACGAAGCTCGCGGTAGTTTCCTCCGACGCCCCAACCACCCGGAGTTAATGCGGCACTCGAGTGCCTGCGGCGACGCGGCAGCCCGACAAGACGTGCGCGCGGCTTCCCCGGGCGCCGCGTCTCGGGAAGCCGCGCGGCCACGGTGCCGGGGGACTCTCGCCCAATGGGATGGAAGAGATTCGGAGCGCGAACCAAGGAGAAGAGATCGCGACGGATTTAGTCGGGATCGTGTCGGAATGTCTCGGGAAGGACCGGACCCCCACCGGGCGTCCGGGTACCCCCGGGTACTTGTACGGTGCTCTCCTCCTTACCCTATAAAAGGAGGAGAGACTCCGATGTAAAGGGGGGACTTTGGAGAATACACACACACTAGCGGGACGTAGGGTATTACGCACCCGGTGCGGCCCGAACCTGAATAACTCCCCGTGTTCTTACTCATTTCAATCATCTACGCCAACGCGCGAGCAAATCCGTTCTTCCCCGAGCCTATTCCAAGGGAGCCTTGACGGGCCCCCATTTGGAGGTGTACTCACACACCGACACGCGGCGACTCGGGGGCTATCGAACCGGATCTCCGTGGGTAGCACCGCCTCCGCACCGTACACGAGGAAGAACGGCGTTTCGCCCGTGGCTCGACTCGTCGTGGTGCGCAGGGACCGAGCACGGATTGGATCTCGGTTACCCACTTGGAGCCTTTCTTCTTCAACGGGTCAAATGATCTTGTTTTCAAACCCTTGAGGATTTCTCCGTTGGCGCGTTCGACTTGGCCGTTGCTTTGTGGGTGGGCTCTTGAGGCGAAGCGGATCCAGTGCCGAGGGAGTCGCAGTATGCTGCGAATGCGTGGCTCGTGAACCGGGTCCCGTTGTCCGTGATAATCCGCTGCGGTACCCCGAATCTTGCGATGACGTTCTTCATGAATTTGACTGCCGAGCTTTGGTCTATTTTTGTCACCGCCTCCGCTTCTACCCACTTTGTGAACTTGTCGATGGCCACATATAGCCATCTGTACCCACCGGGCGAGTCGGAAATGGCCCTACAATGTCCAAACCCCAAACCGCAAACGGCCAGGATAAGGGGATTGTTTGAAGGGCTTGAGCGGGCAGGTGTGTCCGCTGGCGTGAAACCGGCATGCCTTGCATTGTTGCACCAGCCTGGTGGCGTCCTGGAGGGCCGTCGGCCGGTAGTAGCCCTGCCGAAAGGCTTTCCCGGCCAGCGTGCGGGCAGCATGGTGGCTGCCGCACTCGCCCTCGTGGATCTCAACGAGTATGTCGTTGCCTTCTTCCGTCTTGACGCACTTCAGCGAACGCCGTTGGCGCTACGCTTGTACGGCCTGCCATCGACAATGGCATATCGCTTGGCTTGGCGGGCTAAGCGGTCCGCATCCGTGTCGTCCTCCGGAAGGATGTCGTCACGCAAGTACTCGAGGATGTGGTCCATCCAACGGGCGTCCTGCGGCTCACCGGCCGGCGCTTCTTCGCTATTCCGCGTGTGCTGCGGATCCTGCGGGTGCGCCTGCGCTTTGTTGTTGCTTGTCTTGAGCTCGGTCGGCGTCGGAGGCCGAAGGGGATGTCAAGATCTCCATGAACGTCCCGGGTGGGATTGGAGCTCGAGTGGAGGCCACCCGGGATAGTTCGTCGGCAATGTGATTGTCGCCCCTAGGTACGTGAAGCACCTCGAGGCCGTTAAACTTCTTTTCCATCCGCCCGACCGCCGCAAGGTATGCAGCCATCTGCGGGTCGTTGCACTGGTACTCCTTGGATACCTGGTTGACGATCGATTGCGAATCCCCCTTGGCGAGGAGGCGCGTGACCCCGAGGTCGGCCGCGATCCGCAACCCCGCCAGGAGAGCTTCGTACTCTGCCATGTTGTTGGTGCACCCGAAGTGTAGGCTGGACCACATAGCGCAGCTCATCGCCGGTTGGCGACGGTAGCGATACCCCGCTCCTGCACCGTTGAGGGTGAGGGAACCGTCGAAGAACATCATCCGGTGATCGCCGGGTGCGTCGTGCTGCTGCACCCGGGTGCTAAACTCTTCACGCTCGATTTACGGGGTGGGCGTCCACTCGGCGATGAACTCGGCTAGAGCCGGCTCTTGATGATGTGTGTGCTTGAGGAAGGACAAGTCGAACTCCCCGGCTCCACGGCCCACTTGGCCACTCGCCCGGTCGCTTCTCGTTGCGCGAGTATGGTTTCCAGCGGTGCCGTCGTTACCACCCGGACGGGATGGCCTTGGAAGTAGTGCCGTAACTTCCGGGATGCGACAAGTACTGTGTAGAGCATCTTCGAGTGCTGTGGGTACCGTGTCTTGGCATCCGCGAGAACTTCGCCGATGAAGTATACCGGGCGTTGAATGTGACGTGTGCGAGATTCGGATTCTAGAGAAGTGGGGCCAAGCTCGCTTTCGCCCGTCGCGGGAGCCGGGGCTGGAGCCCCGGGTGATGCGGTGGTGACGCGGCGCGACGTCGGGGGTGGGCTGGAGCGGATCCCACCCCGCCCATGACGCGAGACGTGGTCGGAGCCGGAGCCCCGGGTGGGGTGGGATCAACGCGCCCATTCTTGCTTCTCCGGTCGTGGTCCCCGCTCGCCCAAATCATGCGACGAGGTCGGAGCCGGAGCCCCGGGTGAAGGCGGGGATCCACGCCGTCTGCGAGGGTCGTCGCACCGGGGACCGCCCGGGTGCCCCACCGGGCAGGCGGAGCGGCCGCATCGCATGCCGTGTTGTGAGTGAAACCGTCCGCAGCCCCGGGTGCTCCCATGCTGCGAGCTGGTCGCGGGCGGAGCCCCGGGTCCGTTAGGGCCGCCGCCTTCGAGCCGTCGAGGCACCCGCGTTCTGCTGGTTCGTCGAGAACCGCGAGGCGCACTGCTCCGGCCGCTCGACCACCGAGCCGCACCGACCACTTGCGGGTTGGCCGCTATGTACGGGAGCGGTGGTTCACCCGGTTCCGGGGCGACTAGAACGGGCGCGGAGGACAGGTAGCGCTTGAGGTCTTGCAAAGCTTCATCGGCTTCCGGGTCCACTCGAATTTGTCCGTCCTCTTCATCGGCTTGAACAGCGGGAGAGCGCGTTCGCCTAGGTGCGAGATGAATCGGCCAAGGGCCGCCATGCTCCCGGCTAGGCGTTGCACGTCCTTGAGCCGCCTCGGGGGCGGATTTCTTCGATGGCCGGATTTTCTCGGGGTTTGCTTCGATCCGCGGTGCGAGACCGGGAAGTCGAGTAGCTTCCTGCTGGTACGCCGAAGACGCATTCTCGGGTTGAGCTTCACCCGGTTGCGGCGCAGATTGGAGAAGGTCTCCTCTAAGTCGAACGGGAGAGACGGTGCTTTGCGGCTCTTGATAACCAAGTCATCGACATACGCCTCCACGTTCCTCCCGATTTGCGAGTCCGGGGTTAGGCGCATGGCTCGTTGGAACGTGGGGCCTGCGTTTTGAGACCGAAAGGCATGCTTACGTAGCAAAAGTTCCCTGCGGGAGTCATAAAGGCAGTCTTCTCCTCATCCTCCTTAGCCATACGGATTTGGTGGTACCGGAGTACGCATCCAACATACAAAGCAGGTCGCAGCCTGCGGTGGAGTCTACTACGAGAATCTATTCGGGGCAGCGGAAACGGGTCCTTCGGGCACGCCTTGTTCAAGTCGGTGTAGTCCACGCACATCCGCATCTTGCCGTTATTCTTGGGCACGACCACCGGGTTGGCGAGCCACGTCGGGTGCGTGACTTCCCGGATGAACTTGGCCTCTAGTAGCCTCTTGACTTCGGCCGGATGAAGTCCTCGCGCTCGGGGGCTTGGCGCCTCGCCGTCGCTTCACGGGTCTCGCGGCGGGGTCGACCATGAGTTAGTGCTCAATCACCCTCCTGGGTATGCCGGCATGTCCGAAGGATGCCGGGCAAAGATGTCGCTGTTTGCTTGGAGGAAGGTGATGAGCGCGAGTTCCTATTTCGGGTCGAGGTCGCCACCGATGGTGGTGGTCTTGTCCTCCTAGCCCCCGAGTGAGATCTTCTTGGTAGACACCTCCCGGGAGCCGAAAGCTTTGCCCGCTTGGGGCCGGATTGCGCAGCGGGCTTCTCCGGGGTGTCGCGCGCTCTCTTCATGCCGGTGTCCTCCTCTGCTGCCATTTCGGCCGCCAAGATGTCCTCGAGACAAGCCATCGCCTTGACGGCATCCGCCCTCTCCACGATGACGCCCTTCGGGCCCGGCATCTTCTGCGTGAGGAATGCGTGATGCGGGAGGGCCATGAACTGGTTTATGCCGGGTCTCCCAATGATGGCGTTGTAGGGGAGGCCGATGTCCGCGACGTCGAAGAGGAGCTTCTCCGTGCGGAAATTGTCCGGGTGCCGAAGGTGACCGGGAGCTCAATCCTACCCAAGGGGCGGGAGCTACCGGGAGCACGCCGACGAAAGGGCGCGAGGGCTGCAGCTCGGCACGCGCCCACTGCAGAGAGTCATAGACTTTCGGGGTGATGAGGTTGAGGCTTGCGCCTCCGTCGATGAGGGTGCGCCCCACCTTCTTGTTGCGGATGGTGGGCGACACGACCGGGGGATCTTCCCCTTGGTGTTGTCCGGGCCCACCATGCCGCTCTTGTCGAAGGTGATGGGAACGTCCGCCCACTTCGAGCGGGGAGCCGCGGCCTTGCCCTCGGTGATTGCGAGGACCTCACGGCGGAAACGCTTGGCCTCGCCCCTGGATGTGAAGCTCGAGGAGCCCCCGCCGATCACGGCGATGGAGTCGTCCGCGCTCGCGGTACGCCTCGACTTCCTCTTTCTCCTCCTCCTTCTCTTTCTCGGCCTTCTCGGCCGCTCGCCGCTCGTCGCGCCGCTTGATGCTCGCCTGGATGTGGCGACACTCCGACTGGTCGTGGTCGTTGGTGCGGTGGAAGTAGCACGCGAAAGTACCGGGGATTTAGGCGGCGACTTGCCGGTACCCGCGGGAGGTGGGCGTCGCGCCCTCCCGGGGGACGGGCCTCCGGCCGCGGCCACTTCTTCCGCCCTACGTTTGCGCGTGAGGTTCTTCTTACGCTTCTTGGAGAGGGTGCCCCCGGACTTGGGAGAGGAGGTACCCGGGTTGGACTTCGCCGGCGGGTCGTGCCACGCTTGGGCTTCCTGGCGACGAGCGCACTTGTCGGCCAAGCCGGAAGAGGTCCGTGACCGTCTCCGGCCGGTGTACGCCCGGCTCGCCCGGGATGTCCTTGTCTCGGACGCCATGGCGAGAAGGCGGAGAGCACCCGGGAAGGGTCGATGCGCGGGATGGTGTTGCGGACTTGAGCGAAGCGCTGCATGAACGCTCGCGGCGTCTCGCCCGGCTTACGGACGATGCGGTCCGAGTCGATCCGGCTTCCGGACGCTTCGCCGTTCCTTGGAAGTTGGCCATGAACTCCGGCACGAGGCTCTTCCAGGAGCCGATAGACTCCGGCGCCGGGTTCATGAACCATGACCGAGCCGAGTCCTTGAGGGCCGGGTGGAAGTAGTTGGCCATAATGTCCTCCGAGCCACCGGCGGCTTGACGGCGGTGGAGTAGATCTGTAGGAACTCGTCGGGGGAGCGGCGCCGTCGTACCTTCTCGGAAGGTCCGGGCGGAACTTGCCGGGCCACGTGACGTGCGTAGGCGCTTCGAGAGGGCCGCGCAGCCCCGAGGAACGAGGGGTCGAGCTCCTTTCTCTTACGCTTAGGGTGGCGCTCGGGGGACGTCTCCGCCTCCGCGCCGTCGTGGTTGTGGGCGGGGTGCGCTCACGCTCGCGCCCCGCTCGCGCGAGCGCTCAATGCCGACGCGTGCATCTTCCCCCTCACGGCGGCGCCTGTTGAGGTTGTTGCGCAGGTCGCGGGGCCCTGCGCCTGCGGAGAATGGACGGAGAGCGAAGCCGCCCGCGGGCGCGTGTCCTTGGCGCGGTTGGCGCGGCGGTTGCTTGTCGGTTAGTGGCTGCTGCGGTTGGCGCGACGGTCCCGCTCGGCGCTTGGCCTGCGCCGTATCCGGGAGCTTTCCTACTCCGGTGAGCCACTCCTTTGCCTGCTCTCCCCCGCCGGCCCGCCGGCGGGCTGTTGAGCATGGTCTTCCACGGCGGTCGGGGGTCGTCCCCCTATTCTTCCTGGAAGAGGCGACGCGCGGTGGCGCGCTCGGACGCGAGCGGCGTGACGGCTCGGGCGCGGCGGTCGGCGCTGCGCTGGTCCTCTGCTGCATGCTCGGCCGCCGAGGCGCCGGGACGGTTGTCGTGGATAGAGCGGCCCGCGCGACGACGGTCACGGCGACGGCGCCCCGTGGACGCTCTGGCTGGAGACGCTATCTTCCGTCCGCCGCGTGTCCGAGGATCTCTGCATGGTTGCGTGGAAGTTCCGCGGCGCGAGCGAAATCTACGTCTTCCCCTACCGGCGCGCCAAATGTCGGCGTGTGAGTACACCTCCAAATGGGGGCCTGTCAAGGCTCCCTTCGGATAGGTTCGGGGAAGGGCGGATTCGCTCGTGCTTTAGCGTAGAGGGTTCAAGCGAGTAAGAACACGGAGGAGTTATCCGGGTTCGGGCCGCAATGGGTGCGTAATACCCTACGTCCTGCTGGTGTGTATCTTCGGATCTTCCTCTTCTTTACACCGGAGTCTCCCCTCCTTTTATAGGGTAAGGAGAAGAGCACTCGTACAAGTACCCGGGGGGTACCGGACACCCGGTGGGGGTCCGGTCCTTCCTGAGGTGTCCCGACACGATCCCGACTAAATCCGTTGCGATCTCTTCTCCTCGGTTCGTGCTCCGAGTCTCTTCCATCCTATTGGTCGAGAGCCCTCCTGGCGCTGTAGCCGCGCGGCTTCCCGAGACGCGGCGCACGGGGAAGACGCGCGCACGTCCTGTCGGGCTGCGGCGTCGCCACGGGCACTCGAGTGCCGCATTAACTCCGGATGGTTGGGGCGTCGGAGGAAACTACCGGGAAGCTTCGTCCGCCCCGACGCTCCCGCTCCTCCGGTCTTCATGGGCCTCGTGGGCTTCATGGGTCTTGTGGACTTCCTCATCCGCGGGCGCCGTTTTCGTCCGTGGGCTGGAAACGGCCCATGCCCGGTTAGGGGGACCCCGGTCCCCTACACCGACA
>JAUNZO010002365.1:0-45916 GCA_031894775.1 Chloris gayana
AATGGATGACGGAGGTCGCATCTTGATATGGCCGATGTGACTAGGATGCAGCTTTATTGCTTGGGCGTGACCTTGATTTGGCTGGCTCCTTTTTTCTTCTATCGGATGTGTTATTTTCCAGCGCGAGCCGAGCCGATTCCTCCGCGCCTGAAGCTGATGCATGCCGCCTGCAGCGCGCAAGGCAGCCTCTGTCGCCGTCTGATGTACACGCGTCGCGAATCCACACAGGGTCGCACAGAGTAGCAATTGCGGACGGTCCGCGTAGAATTTTTTTCCAAAGTCGATTATTAATAAAAAAATCTGTTTTTGTTGCGGCCTAGCGGATATATCTACCGTCCGGCGATCCACGTGGCTCTCATCCCCTAGCTAACTCCTCTCGAGGGAGATAGGTTTTTTTTCCCGTTTCGTCGGTTCTCCTGCAATCCCAGATTCCCCACCGCCGCATCCCCTTGAGAGAGAAATCCCGCGCCGCAGAACCTTGCCCTTCCCCGGTGAACCATCCTACAACCGATCATGGCCCCTCCATGGGTCTTGCTGGAGCGTACCGTGAGATTCATGCCTGGCGAAGCAACAGTAACCTCAGGCACAAGGACGAGCAAAATTGAAGCCGAGTCCACCAGCTACGGGGGAGAACAGCCGGCCGCAATTCCTCACCCGAGGAGAATAGCTACGACGTGCAAAGAGAGAGCAATGGAAATGGCTGTCAAACTACAAGCCATGAAGCCGTATCTACAAGCCTCTGAGCCCCCTGAAGTAAGCCACTTGTCCATGGTGCAGCAAGCCGCTGTGGGATTATGTGGCGGCCGTATCTCCTGCACCGACAAGTCCCTCATTGTCCTCTACGCCGGCAACTACCAACCTGGATACGGCAGCGACCCTTCCAGCGGGTGTTATCTGGTGTACGACGCCTCTGATAGCTCTATTTGCGCCATCCCTCAGCTTCCTGATCGGCACACTTTCCGTGGCCTTGGAGCCGGGGTTGCTATCCTCAGCATGACAAATGGATCTTACATACTTGCAGAGCTTGTTGGTTCAAGATCTAAGTTTCCCAATGCTGAGCTTTTCCTGTGGCTATCACCCAGTGAGAACCAAGAAGGCCATTGGATCCGGAGAGCGGTGCAGCTCCCTCCTGAAGTGTTCACTCCCGGGTATTTTTTCAATATTGACATGGTATTCACATATGTGAATTCCCACGTTTGCTGGGTCGATCTTCTAAAAGGTGTTCTTGTCTGCAACTTGATGGATTACACACAACCCAAGTTCACTTATGTCGCGCTGCCAATGGGTCAGTCCGTTGTGTTTGATCGCAGACGCCGGCCATGTTCGAATCTAATCCGCAGCATGGGTTGCTTCAGTGGTACCATCAAGTTTGCTACCTTGGTTGGTTACTATGAAAAATGCCCCGGTGAGAACCTAATGCTGAAAACGTGGACTCTCTCATCTGACCTCAAGGATTGGGAAGAAGGAACACACCTGCGTGTCGGAGATCTATGGGACAGCACGAGTTTTGTTGAAAGAGGTTTGCCACGGATTACCCCATCATGTCCGACCATTAGCATTGATGAACCTGATGTCATATATGTCATTCTGAATGACATTGATCTTGTGGATGTTGTGAACTTTGGCGTTCCTGGGGTGAACATGGTTCCCAAAGCTCAATATGTGCTTCGCCTTGACACTGCAAAAAACAAGATCCTTGGCCACTTCAAAGTCATTCTTGACAAATTGACACCACGATTTCCCAAACTCTTTGCTACTACTGTATTCAGTGCACACTTGCAGGGCTCAAAGAACTTCCAGGTACCCTTCTCTCTTCCCATCTCTTCACATTTTAGGGTCTAGTTCTGTTCTCTCTTTTTCTATTGGTGTTTGTCTGTTTAGTTTTTTAATATCCTTCACGAACAGTCTTCGACCTGTATGATTATTAACAAATGCAACGACGACAAGGTGCATTTAAGGTTATTTTTATCATGCAGAATAGCACCTTAAAGCTATAGGATAAAAGTAACTGTGCCAGTTAGTTATGAATTTTGAGAATTATAATTTACCATGTGGAACCTTCTGATCATTGCAAAAATGCCTCTATTGGTTTTTTCTTTTGAATGAAATGCCTCTATTGGTATTGATCCATGATTAGCCATGTTGCAGTTGCACCCAATATTTTTCTTACACCTCGGAACCAATCTTACATGTTATTCTTCCTTTGATAGAATGAAGTTATTTTTCTCTTTTGAACTAATATTCAATTGAAATGCCTTTTTTATTCCTGTTAGGTTGGATTAGAAGCAAGTGAGGCAGAATTAAGCGCGAAGCAGATAATAAAGCATACAAGTGAGGCTGGAGAAAGCAAGAAGCGGAAGAGGGAATGAATCGTCATGTGGAATAGCTAGGTTTTGGTCTTCTATTTAACTAAAAGATCTGTATTACGAGAGTATCACGTTATGGGTTAATCTTTGTTCTGCCATTTGGTTTGAATTGGTCTGTTTATGTGATCAGGTTTGGATTTATTGCTTTTTGTTTGAATTTTATTATTTTTGGGTTTCTATCTCTTTTTGGTTGGTGGAGCATGTGCTCTCTGGAACACAGTATCTTCTATCTTCGAACCATAAATTGGATACTTCCAGCTTTCGTAGCGACGTTTGGCGTTCTTGATCTGTCGCCGCTACTGAAGCAGCTGCCGGATCCTGGCCTTGGGTGAACACTTTTTGCGCTTAATACGATTAAGCAATGAGACCTCAGTGTGCTGGATTGGTAAAGTCGACAGAGTTGTATTAGACCAAATCGCTAAAATGTGCATCCAGCTTACATGAATTTACAGAAATACCACGAGATAATTGAATTAATTTGCAGGGGGCATCAATGATCATGAGGGTAGCTGTGAACATGGCTTAGCTCTCATGGCTCATTCTTAACTACCCGTTCTAAGGACCTGAGATGGAGGTTGTAACTGACAACAGATAAGCCAATAACACGATGGTGTGGCTGGCGGTGCTATGGGATAACATTCAGAATCGTAGAACATTCTAAACCAATAAAACTTACCTGGATGGACGTCGGCGAACTATATGTCAGTTGCACATGCATGCAAAGACAGATGAACCTATGGATGATGGTTGGTTTTGAGTAGCATGTGGAAACATTCCGTGCTGATGACTTTGTTTCGTCCTTTGAAGATTTGTCTAAGTTATCTACAACAACGCTAGTCAACAAAATTTATCAGACAAATGATTCGTTGTTACGTAATTATTGGTTGTAGACCCACGGGCATAATAAGCACGTTTGGATAAAATTTTTGTCACTTGTAGCTCTAAATTCTAATGGTACAACACAAATGTCCAACTGTGTTGGATTAATTCACCATCCCTACTAAATCCTTTCGACAAGGCATGGAACCAATTCTGTTTCGTGAGAAAATAAAGCTTGGTAATTAACTTTGGTTGCTTCTGTAGCTCAGCGTAGCGAGGCCGAGCTGGATCAGTGTTGAGACACGCTTCAAATAATACATATATATGAGATATGAAGAAAACTATGCCTTCATACGTACAGGGAGCACAAATGAATGGCACACAACAGCGCGGGGAACATGCATGTTTTTACAATAAAATAGGGAAGCAATTAGTCAACGGCTGTACTAACGAACAAATCAGAATAATATCAAAAGCAACATGGCCAAAATAATTGTTGGCATTCCGTCTCCTCGCTGGACGGAAGCCTACACGATCATGTGAGGTCAACAAGGAAGACATGCATGAGAGCCGAAACGACCAAGGGCCTGGGCATGCACGCAGCTATAAATAGAAGCCCGCAGCTCAGAGCTAAGCACCAGCAAGATCAGTGCTTACTCCACACTAGCAGCATATCACAAGCCTCCTTCGTGGGTGAGCAACCATGAGGCTCCGATTACTCCACCTCGTCCCCCTCCTGCTCCTCGCCTGCTGCGCACCGGCGAGCGCCGCCGGCGGGAGCTGGAAGTTCCTGCAGAACGTCGGCGTGTCCGGGATGCACATGCAGCTCCTGCACAACGACCGCGTGATCCTCTTCGACCGCACCAACTTCGGCAAGTCCAACCTGAGCTTCCCCGCGGGCACGCCCTGCCGCGTGAACCCGCAGGACCTCGCGCTCCCGCAGGGCGACTGCACCGCGCACGCCGTCGAGTACAGCGTCCGGGACAACACGTTCCGGCCCCTGGTCCACATCGTCACCGACACGTGGTGCTCCTCGGGCTACGTCACGCCCGATGGCACCCTCGTCCAGACCGGCGGCTGGAGGGACGGCTACCGCAAGGTCCGCAAGATGCCGGCGTGCAACGACAAGACCTGCGACTGGTCCGAGCGGCTGAACGACCCCAACGTGCTCGCCGCGGACCGGTGGTACGCCACCAACCAGAGGCTCCCCGACGGCAACGCGATCATCGTCGGCGGGCTCGGGCAGGCCAACTACGAGTTCTACCCGAAGCCCAGCCCGTTCGGGCCCGGCACCTTCGCGCTGCCGTTCCTGGGGCAGAGCAACACGCTGTACCCGTTCGTGCACCTCAACATCGACGGCAACCTCTTCATCTTCGCCAACAACCGCGCCATCCTGTTCGACTACAGGACGGGGCAGGTGGTCCGCACGTACCCCACGCTCGGCAACGGCGAGCCCAGGACCAACCCGGAGGCCGGCTCGTCCGTGCTCCTCCCGCTCAAGCCCAACCCGACGGAGGCCGAGGTGCTGGTCTGCGGTGGCTCCCCGCCCGGCGCCAACGCCAACGCGCAGAAGGGCATCTTCAACACGGCCCTCACGACGTGCGGGCGGATCAAGATCACCGACCCCGCGCCGGCGTGGACCATCGAGACGATGCCGTCGCCGCGCGTCATGGGCGACATGATCACGCTGCCCAACGGGGAGGTGGCCATCATCAACGGCGCCAAGGACGGCGTGGGCGGGTGGGAGGCCGCCGACACCGCGGCGGACGGGCCCGTCATCTACCGGCCCGGGAACGCGCCCGGGGCCCGGTTCGAGCCGCAGAACCCGGCGGGCACCGCGCGGAACCGGATGTACCACGCCTCAGCGCTGCTGCTCCGCGACGGCCGCGTGCTCGTGGGCGGCAGCAACCCGCACCAGTTCTACGTCTTCAACAACGTCAAGTTCCCCACCGAGCTCAGCGTCGAGGCCTTCTCGCCGGACTACCTCGACAGCGCCAACAACGCGCGCCGCCCCAAGATCGCGTTCCCGTCGCCCACCGGAGACGCGGCGCGCGTCAAGTACGGGACGAACCTGACGCTGTTCTTCGGGGCCCAGGAGCTCGGTCTCGATGTCTCGGTGACAATGGTGGCGCCGTCCTTCACGACGCACACGTTCTCCCAGGGACAGAGGCTGCTCTTCCTCCAGACGCAGGTGATGAGGCCAGATGGGTTCATGGCGAGCGGCGGGCAACAGATGCCCCTGCCGCCTGGCGTCTTCCAAGCGACCGTGCAGATGCCTGCCAAGCCGGAACTGGCGCCGCCGGGCTACTACATGCTGTTCGTCGTGAACGGGCGCATTCCCAGCGAGGGGATCTGGGTGCACATCAGCTAGAGGCCGGGCCGGACTACACAATGGTTCATTCATTCCATTCGTTCATGAGCTACCGCCATCTAATTTGTTTTTAACCATTCGAAAATGGTTTATGTGTTTATCACCTTCTTATTTTCTACAGCTACTATGTACTAGTATCATGTAATCAATTGAAATTAATGAGATGATATCTAATATTGTTATTATCGATCATGCAGTATCTACCATGGCAACAGGAAAAAGTATCCATTGTCTTCACATGATTTACCGCTTTCTGACACATTCTGAACGAAATAAGCAGGATGGACAACGCTTGGCTAATATCCAAAATCTAAGCGTTGGTTTACCCTTTATGTATTATAGAATCGTGCGTTATAGTTGTCCCATTTTATTTTTTGTTTTTTATATATGACGCCTACACTTGAAGTTTCCTGAGGAGCTTTCAAATATTGTATCATACTAGTACACTTCCATTTCGGATCACCTCAATACGTTCAGAACCCAAACTAGAATCAGCAGTTTCAACTTTCATTCTCAAAATGTGATGAAAATTATCCCGTATCAAACTGGAGATATTGTGTACGACTTTACTCTTCTTCTTTTTTTTTTTTGAGGGGAGTGTACGACTTTACTGAAAGATGGACGGTCCTGACAGTCTCGACCCGCAACGGCTAATGCAGAGGGCCCGGTCAAGGTGGACGCATGGTAATCGGATTTGGGCTATTAGGATTTATTGGGTTGGGCTGAAATCGTGCATGGATTACAGCATGGAAATGTGTGGTACACAGGCCTGCCTTCAAATTGACAACAAATATGTTCAATGACCATTGACAAAAGGAAGAGTCCTATTTACCTCGCTCAACTCTTGTGGTTGTTCGATTTTTATCTCTCAATCGTAAAATTATTGGGTAGAATGACTCCCTCAACTCCTGTTCAGTTTTCCTCCCTCGGTGGTTTTCAACGGTTTTGGCTCACGGCATGCGGGCCCACCTAGCGAGAATGACATATCACATTTATTTTTCTTTTTTGCTCCCTCCCCAACACACACACACACACACAATGTCGCGAGCCTCGCTGCCTTTAGCTCGCGTCAACGCGTAGTCCGCCGCTGCCCTCGCCGTCTTTGGCCCCTTGATGTGCGTGCCTCCCGGGCCTCCGTCGCGACATGGGCGTGGGTATGATCCAACTGCGTTGGGCATGCCATGGGTGGGCGCGGCCGGGATCGAGTCTTGCCAAGCACGAAGACGGCACAGGCGGAGCGTGACTAGGCGGGTCGTGGCGGGCCAACCTCTACGGTCTCTTCCACGCCCGTGACCTCACGTCGATCATGTCCTCGGCGGGGGTTGTGCAACTATCACCATGTCTCGTTGCCCTCCTCCTCCTATTGCCGCTCTGCGCCTCTCGGTCCATCGCGCTGCCGACCACCTCTTCGAGGAGAAGCTCCAGTGTTCCTCACCCAATCCCACCTGCAATTTGACGGCGTGGCCCAAAATAGCCTCCTCCCCCAATCCGCTAGGACTTGGTCGAGCTTCACACATGGTGAAGGCGGAGCTCCGCCGGGCTTAGGCGAGCATGTCCTTGCACCTATGCGGCGAGGTTGGCAGCATGTTGCGCGCCGACACGACTAGAGGCGACGTGTTGCGCGTCGACATGACCGGAGGCGGCACGCGTAGCCAAGGGAGGGAGAGAGTGGGGGGGGGGGGGGGAGGGAGGAAAAGAGAGAAAAAATGTGACGTGTCATTCCGACAAAATAGTTGAGGGAGTCATCCTACTCGATTTTATAATTGAGAGATTAAAAACGAACAACCATAAGAGTTGAGGAAGGTAATACTAGTTCTTCCTTGACAAAATAGCTCCTCCCCTCCTCCAGTCCAATGACAATTGACAACAGTCAAATACTATAAAATATGGTCAACTTTCTAGTGACTGTGCCAAATACATAAATGTCATCACAACTCAAGCATTCCGTGGTTATGTTGGGCATAAAGAGCTTCTTGGTGAAAACTCTGACGATCAGCAAACGGTGTAATTTGACTTGAGCCTTTGCTTCTAATTTTTAACTAAGTTACTATACATTAATCGATTGCACATAACAACTTGAGCTGATAGAGAAATTTACTTATGGTTCAACATTATCCAACACGCAGGATTCTTGATAAGTGTTTGCTCACTTCTATTCATCTAATTTTGTTATCCTTCTTATTTTTCTTTCAGAGTGGCAGTGCCTGCCCTGCTATTTAGAGTCAGCAAAGTGAAAACCGACACGGCCTCAGCTTCCTTACAAGCTCCAACCGAGCACACCCTTTGATAATCCAAATAACAAGTCCTTCCACTGCCGCTGAGAGCTCGATCAGTCTTCAGATCAAACCGGTGTTTGCCGGGTGCTGGAAGAACCGAAGAACCGTGCCGCACACCGTGTCTCTTGTCGGCCGGACGCGTGCGGCGACCACGTCTCAGACGACTCGATGGACCCATGCATATCTCTCCAAGCTAATTTTGTGGTTGGGCCGTCAAGGTCGCGCCAAAACCCGAATCTGCCTAGCCTCAATGTCGGCAAATCAGTGCTCCAAATCATTCTGACGCAGAGCGTGAAAACAGAGCCGGGACCGAACACATTTTCGATATTTCGGAGATGATGGATGACTGATCCAATTTTGAAGAGCCACCCGGAGGCCGGAGCCTTTCAGCCTTGGATCTTCGTCTTCTCAATAAGCTAAGCTCAATTGTCACTGTGACGTTACGTACTGTGTCAATAAGCCGTCCTGATCATTCAGATACTCGTACAATGAAGCGCTGGTGCTAACAGTTTCTCATGTCTCCCATTCCGAGATACTATTAGTTTCAATCAGCGCTACCGTGATTATCATTTTGGGCTGCATTTAAACTTTTTTTCGTGCAACAGGGTAATTTTTCCAGGGACGTAATTATAAACGGCCGAGATGTACTAAGCTGACTCTTTGGTCAATCTGAATTCTGGCTAGTGTACATACAGCTAGCCCACACCAAATTAATGATATTTTTGAACTAACCATCAACTTGATGACGATTGCAAATAAACATCTTGTTTCCAAACGAACTGATTTATTTCTTCCGAAGGCAATACTATAAACTAAATCTTATTAAGTTCTTCATAAAAAGGGCATGCATATTTACTACTCCGAAATCAAATAACTGGGGTTTGAACTTGAATGATTTTTTGTTGTCCAGCCATTCTTTCCCGTGTTTTTTTCAATCTATCACGAGATTTCAGCCATATACATCCTCATGGTCCTAAATACTTATATTAGAGAAAACAATAAGCCCGCCATTCAATAGTATTTTTAGGAAGTCCACGCGAAACCGTTGGCTGAACAAGAAACCAAAAACTTGGTCAGATTGTGTGTTGATTCTGAAATTGATATAAAACATAGGCAATTACGAGGGTGAAAGTTACTTAGTAAGTAAGAATGAAACATCATTATCATTAGCTGTTCTGCACAACGGGTGATCGGAACAGGAGAGATATTATCAAGCCTAGCAGTGCTGCTGCCAAATAATATTACAAGGCGGGGCACCTAGCCCTGATAGAAGAGTAAAATCCCGTCAAAGGAGGCTCCACCAAACCGTGCATCGTTTTCCTTCCAGGCCAGCCCAGATCGCCTCGCCTGTTCATATTCATCGAGGTTAACGCCATCGCTATCTGACTGTACCGCAATTACAAGAATGGCAAGAACTTGGGTGCGAAGAAAGGGAGATCCCGAGCAACGGGACAAAGAAGCTCGCATTCCCGGGCGACGGAAAGGTAAGAGGACACGGTGCGCCTAGCAGAGACGAACAAAAGCATCCAACTCCGCAAAGGGATCGCGACAAAGCCAAGTGGTTGGACGAATTATGGACCAGATCGCTATCACCCCACCCCGGCTTACAATATTGCCAAGATATTGTCTGGCTGACTGGCTATCTATGCAGGCACACACATCTACCGCACCATACACCGATCACCATCGTCTCGGCGACGTCGCCGTCTCCGAATTCCACCACCAGGGAATCCGGATATAGATGGCGTTTCTATGGACTCGGTGGAGATGGGATCTCGCCTCCTCCGCATAAAAATCGCGTGGCTTTGGACGATACAGCGAGTCGGCGCTGCGCGGTGAGCCGGTGATGTTTGCCCGCCGTTGCCGTTTGTCTATGCCCTATGGCCACCGCTCGGCACTCGCGCAGGTGCAAAGTGAAATCAAAGTGAAAAGGGATTTCAAAAGACGCCGGGTCGCGTGGATGCTTCTCACCTTTTCGTGGCTTTCCGTCCTAGCGGCGGAGCGACGGCGTGAAGGAGGCTGCGTGCAGCTGGTCGCACTTGAGCGAAGGTCCGTGGACACAGTTGGCGAACGTACCCGATTCAACCCCAGAGCCCACATCCAACGATTTCCAACGCCGAGCGATAAATCCAAGACGAACAAGCGAGAAAACAAGAAGCGTGTCAGTAAAAAAACAAAATGTGCAAAATACAAGCAACATATTCGGTAGCCGCCAGACGCCGGACTCCACGTGGCAGCCACCACGAGCCAACCTCGAAGCATCCCAAGCGTACCGTGCCTGGTCAGCCGGTAGCTGGCCCACAGCTCTATCCTAGACCCACCTGTCATTGACCGTCGTTCGTGAACCGCGGAGTCACCCTCCTTCCGAGACGGCTGGTGGCCTCGCTGCGCCCGGTGCACCGTACTCCGATCCTTCTCAACCGCGAATAGCGATCCTGGCTGGGCCCCACAGGAGGAACCCTTGGCCAAGGAGGCCTCCACGGGTGACGGGTCCACGAACCGAGTCCATCCTGGCTACTTGCCGGCCACGGAAAACCCGTAGTCCGATAAGGGTTGCTATAAAACGCGGGCCAAATCAGGGCTTCCTTCCCTCAGCCGCACGCGCCTACTTGCCCAAGAATCCATCCTCCCTCGCCGCCGCCGCCGCCGCAGCCCGTCTAGCCGAGACACAAAGAGAAGCCGCAGAACCGAAAGAACTCGCCGAGTTCGAGAGAGATCCCGGGATTTGCTGCGTCGGTAGGCGGCGTAGGGGGAAATTCGTTGAGATCTGAAGGTGTTGCGCGCTCGGGGACGAGGGGGTTCCACACATCGCTTCGTTGAATTGTAAGTTTCTTCCGGTCAATTCCCCTTTCTAGTCTAGGTTGAATCCTTGGGTTGATGTTCCTGAGTAGGTTGTTTCCTGATCTTGCTTATAGGCGTATAATTTATCCCTGTAATTCCTCGTTACTCTGATGGTTGACCATGGTAAAACGTTGTTAAAATTGAAATTGATGGTTAGAGAGACGCTATTTAGTCGTATTTAGGTTCAATAGTGAACACGTGATAGGTATTATAAGGTATTCTTTCATGTTTTTGTCAGATCTGTGATTAAATATTGGTTCGTCTTCCATGTCTGTAGACACCAGTATGATCACTTTAGGCCCGTTTATAAGCTGTAAATATTGATCCATGTGATCGTCTGTGCTTATGTATTTATAGGATTTTCTTTGTCGAGCATATGCTCGTTCGTGAATGGATATCTGAGGCTTTTTCATCAGCCTGTAGCCCTGTACTCTATGAAAAGTTGATGATGTACTTTCGTCCTTCTGCAGGATATTGATGTACTAATGGAGTCTAAGGGTGGCAAGAAATCTAGCAGTAGTCGTTCCATGATGTATGAAGCTCCCCTTGGCTACAGCATTGAGGACGTCTCGACCTGCCGGAGGCGTGAAGAAGTTCCAGTCTGCTGCTTACTCCAACGTAAGGACCGATCATCTTAGTGATACTCATCATTTCATCTTGCTTGATTCCTCGTTGCTAATGTCAATTGTTTCTTTTGCAGTGCGCGAAGAAGCCATCCTGATATCCCTTTCGTCCTCCCCACCTCGTAGTCTAGGATTTCTTTTCTTTCGCTTTGATTCTGACCATTCTCTCTGGCCTGCTGCTTCCTAATAATCGACCAGTTCTCTAGTCTTGCTCCTTGCACTCCTCCCTCCATCTCCTCCATTGTGTTCTAACCACCTGCTCCAATGGCTGTCCTTTCTGCTGCTGATGCTCCCCCAGTCTCAGCGATCGGGTTTGAGGGCTACGAGAAGCGCCTTGAGATAACCTTCTCGGAGGCGCCCCTCTTTGCTGACCCTCATGGGCGTGGCCTGCGTGCCCTTTCTAGGGCCCAGATTGACTCTGTTCTGGATCTGGCACGGTGCACCATTGTGTCCCATCTCTCTAATGAGGACTGTGACTCCTATGTTCTCTCTGAGTCGAGCCTCTTTATCTATCCCCTCAAGATTGTCATCAAGACCTGTGGGACTACCAAGCTCCTGCTCACCATTCCCAGGATTCTCGAGCTTGCTGAAGAGCTGTCTATGCCGCTTGCTGCTGTGAAGTACTCGCGTGGGATGTTCATCTTCCCCAGTGCACAGCCAGCTCCCCACAGGAGCTTCTCTGAGGAAGTTACTGTGCTTAACCGCTACTTTGGCGGTCTTAAATCTGGTGGTAATGCTTATGTAATTGGAGATCCAGCAAAGCCTGGACAGAAATGGCACATCTACTACGCCACTCAGTACCCAGAGCAGCCTATGGTTACCCTTGAGATGTGCATGACTGGTCTGGACAAGAAGAAAGCGTCCGTCTTTTTCAAGACATCTGCTGATGGCCACATCTCTTGTGCCAAGGAAATGACTAAGCTCTCTGGTATCTCTGAGATTGTCCCAGAGATGGAGATATGTGATTTTGACTTTGAACCCTGTGGCTATTCCATGAATGCGATCCATGGCGTTGCATCCTCCAACATCCATGTTACACCTGAGGATGGTTTCAGCTATGCCAGCTATGAGGTTATGGGCTTTGACGCCACTGCTCTGGCTTATGGTGACCTTGTGAAGAGGGTTCTCAAGTGCTTTGGTCCTTCAGAGTTCTCTGTCGCTGTGACCATCTTTGGCGGGCGCGGCCAAGCAGCAACGTGGGGGAAGAAACTTAATGCCGAGTTTTTTGACTGCAACAACATGGTAGAGCAGGAGCTGCCCTGCGGTGGGCTTCTCATTTACCAGAGCTTCTCTGCTGCCGAAGGCATTCACCAGAGTGCTGCTGAAGACGCTGTTGTCGGATCTCCTAAATCTGTTTTCTATTGCTTCGAGGGCGAGAATGTGGAGAACGGTGCTCCTGCGAAGGACGGTAAACTGGCAAATCTTCTATCCTGGGAAGATTATGCCGTGGAGAAGGACGGAGTGCTTGATGAGTAAGATGGGACATCTGGTGTCGATTTGCTGCCGAGTACATTTTTTTTTATCTGCGTTATTATTTTCGTGGTTGTCGTTTGGTTATTCTGTGAAGCAGCCAAGCCAGGCTATTTTTATTATGAATAATAAACTATTTTCTGTAAGCATGTGTCGTGATGTGCGGCATGCTTTTGAACATGGGTGCAGCTCTAGGTGGTCTGCTGCGTCTACCACAATGAGCTTATGTATTTGAGAAATGTCTGTCAGAGCATATCAATAAAATATTTGTTCTTTGATACGTTTTGTTTTGCTACTCAATTAGCCTTGTTTTCCTGAATACAGTATACTAGTATAAGATAGCATCATGAACCAACGCTGTGCCTTGTATGAATGCTCAAGGCCAGTCGAATTATCTTGTTAGACACCGGTTTGACTTTTTGCACTGTTTATCATTTCAATCAATTTCTCAAGAATGACTGGATGCACTGTATTTTTTGAACAGTTCTTGCATTTGGGTGTTAAATATCGTTAGGAATGAATAGGTTCCACGGCCTAACCTGTCATCTATTATTAGTAAATGACATGACACCAGTTGCGTTTGGAAATCAGAAACTGTGCTGGAGAACCTGTTCCGCGTTTCTCCAGACTTTTGATTAGGCCTAGTGGCTGACGATGCCTTGTTCCAATAATTTGATTCGGTAGACCTTGTGAGTTGCGTGTTGGCGAGCATGTTCCAGGTCCCGTCTATGCACGTGCTTTGTTCTTCGCTGTTCGGTCCGTGTGACTCATCAAGGCCCTGAACTCCGGTCGCTCCGGCCAAATCAAGCCGAGTTCTGGTTCCTGCCGGCCCATCGTCGTGGTCATGAGACGACGAGAAGCATCTCTCACGCAAACCATGACACCACGTACGTGGCCGCAGTACCGTATACTCTCCACGGTCCTCCTCTAGGCGTGTGTCCAGACCATTGTGTCGTCGTCACCGGAGGAGTGGGATATGCTCTGCTTGAATTCCAGGCGGCGTCGCGAATATGCTGGCGTGTTGGGAGTTGCGTGCGACGTCGCCCAAGTCCACATCTCTCACTCGACCGCGGAGGGAGGGAGGGAGGGGTGAATGAATTCCAAACGTATCGATTCCCTCCTCCTGTTCGGTGGCCTCGTTGGCATCGCGAAACGCATCGACCGGCCCTGCCTGATATCGCCGGAGAAGACAGGTAGGAATTCTCAAGGATCTATTCCTCGCCGAACGCCGAACGCCAGCCACTCTTTTGCCGAAAGACAGAACAAAAGCCGCGGGAATGTTCGCTCTCGCTCGCCAAACATCCCGGCGTCAACGTGCGCGAGTGCGCCCGTTTCCGGATCTGATCTCGATCTCGGTCGGTGCACGAGACGGGTCGGGCGTGCCAACTCGTGTATCACGCCGCGCGGTCTCCCCCTGCTTCGGGTAGGCAGCGACAGCGTCACGGCTGTTGCATCACTAGTCCCACGCCGTTCTGCCTTGCAGCCATGTGCGTTCTGGCAGCATCTCCGTTCGCGGTACACGCTGGACGCTAGTGCCCTCAAAAAGTCTCGCGCGCTCAGATGTCTGTCTGTCTGATCGTTTTCTGCGACGCGCTCATTTTCACAGCCGACTGCCGAGAGAGCCCGCCGAGACACGGGCTGCCGGTCATCTGTACTGAAACTTCGGTTCCATCCGAGTGACAGGAATCGATTTGGCGTCGGGTCGATGAGCTGTGGCGGGGAGGGAGGCCGTGGACGTCTGAACAGGTGCCTCTTTTCTCGAAGCGTTCGCCCAAGCGAGACAAGGCACAAGTTGCACTGAAGAAATGCCAGTGTCCTGTTACCGCTGTATCGACGACGCGCCTGGTTGTTGCGTTTCGTGCTTGGGGCCCGGTCCGGTCCGACTGACGGCCCGCAGTCCCATGACCGCATGCGACAAGCGGTCCGGCCCAGAGCTGTTGGGCGCCTCAGGGATTAGGAATTTAGGGCAGATAAAATTATCACAAACAACTGTACCGTACTATATGTGAACTGTGAAGCGGTGAACGCCCACAAATCATCCCCGTCTCACAGATTAAACGTTGCTGACATTGTCAATGCCATGCGGCCGTGCCGGTCGCGAGAAGATATGGGTGGTGGCACTGGCAGGGCGACCATGTGCCCGCCTGTCCGAGACGAGACATGCTGCGTGCTACTTCTGCCGGCGCTCAATTCATTTCCGGCGACTTGTCCGGTTATTTTCAGCTTGTGCATTCATACCGGAGTACCGGTGGTGCTACCAACCAAGCAGTTAATCCCTCATTACGAAGGGTTTGATTGCAGCTCTGCTCCCGTGATCCTGTCGAGGTTACCCGCTAGCACTGCTTGCGCTGTACTCGCACTCGCATGTTCTTGCGCCTGGCATTCGTACTCGCGTGTGCCATTAGTAACTACTGTACAGCTGAGTGATGAATCGCACAAACACGAATCCTTGGTACAAGGTACACAGCGTAAATTGAACCGTCCTTTTCGGTTGCAGATAAAACGCACGCTGCCATCTACATATCAGTTTATTGTGGTAATTTCCTTTTTCTAAGTACTTTCCACTGAACGATGATGCCATCTACTAAGCAAGAACAAAGAAACAGGCATCAACTACTACAACAACAAAACGAATTTCTCATTCTCACACATCCCCCTTACATACGTGCGAACCTCTCAGCCGTTGACGGCAGAGCACGTCCGGCGGATCTCGCCGTCGTTGCCGGTCTTGACGCCGAGGCTGGTGAGCCTGGCGTAGGAGTCCGCCCAGCTGGAGAAGAAGGCGTCCTGGCTCTGCGCGAACGCCGCCACCGTGGCCCTGGTGGTGGCGTTCTGCACCAGCACGGCGTCCGTGCGCAGCAGGCCCCGCCCGTCCAGCAGGTTGCTGTAGTACCGGTTGTCGAACACCGACGCCGACCCGGAGTCGCAGGCCACCGCCGCGCCCGCGGACACGGTGCCGTTCACGGAGCACGCACGGATTAGCTCGTTCGCGTAGTCCGTGTTCATCGACCCGTCCACGGGCGACATGCTCCCGTTCGCCACGCGGAACCGCTCGCCGAACGTGTTGCAGTGCGCCAAGCCGATGGTGTGGCCGCCTGAACGTCACGAGGCGTTAGTGTTTGGCTACATGCCGGAGTGAAATCACGGTAACATAAATGACACCACCAAAGCTTTCGTCTGTGTACCTGAGAGGGTGACGAGGTCCTGCAGGCTCATCCCCTTTTTGGCAAAGCTCGCTGCCATGGCGTCGACGGAGAAGCCCGTGTCGATGATGTTTGCTCGGACGTTGGATGCCAGTGAGACTAGGCCGTCTCGTCTGCCCAGGGTAACAGGCACAGCTGGTCCTCCGGTCTGGTTTGCAACAAAATCATAAATTAGCATCTCGGTTAGTGGATTTTTTTACATAATACAATAAACATTTTACAGTTTCTCTTTTTTACCAGTTGCATGCAATGTACACTAAACATAACTCTGTGCCTATTAGTTTACATCAGATTCACGACGCTGAAAATCAGTTTGCAGCTAAAATGGCGAATGTTGCACCAAACCTGCAATTCAAGGAGATCTTGTATGTTCTCCCTTATAGGACCCAACCACGAGACGGTGCAAAACAGAATTACGGAAATAAGCGGGCCAGACCACAAACATATGCAAACAAACATGATGTCAATGACAATATAAACCCTGTCCACAAAACTCATTATGCTGTCCTTATCCCTGTAACCCTGTCCCAGTGCCCCCTTTGTATTTGGGCCTAATTATATGACATTTAGAGTAACCTAGTACTACAAAATTTTCATTTGGAAGAGGTCTCCTCACATGATATACGGGACCAGGAAGAAACAATCCATTAAATGCTTAAGAGATCTAATTCCTTCAGCATTTAACGCAAGAGCTTCTCTGTAACTCTGCTGGCCTATTTTTCAGAAGTTGCTAGCCCAATGTACTAGTACACTACGTATCAGGCAACCACCACTGCATCTCTAATCATTAAGTGGAAAATCGGCCAATGTAGGTACTTCACATGAAGCAACTTTGATACTACATGTGAAGTAGTACGGATCAGACAACTAACAGAGCTTTCACTGAATTTTGCAAGAGAACCAAAAAAAAAATGCAGCAACCGTGAAGGAGATTTGAGCTACTTACAAATATGACAGCGTCCCTTGCAGCAAGGACGAGGATGTCGCTGCAAGAAACTGTTGCGGGGCAAACGACTTCAAGCAACCTCTTGGCTGCGTCGATGACCTCGAACCCACCCAGTGAGAGATTTGCAGGGTCCGTCCTCTCCGTGCCGTTACCTTGGATCAGCACTGAAGCATCGCATCCCTGGAATAGGAAAACTTGAACTCGTAAGATGATTACTGTCAATGTGCGCTGCCTGAAAGTTTCCGCAAGCTAGATGGTGGTGCAGTTGGATGCTGCTGCCCTTCAGTAGCCACACACATGCAGTCTTTTGTAGACCAGAACCAGATTGTTGTTTGTGAACCTGGTAATCAACTAGGCATCAATGACGTCTAATGATTTGGGTGTGGCCACCATACAGTCTACCTCTACCATTCTGAACTCATGCATTCTGTCGTAATGAAAGAAATGGAAACAAGAATGGTGGTGCAGGGTTCGAACACTGACTTTGTCAGGGGATGCAATCGTGCTTGGAAACAATTTGCTGCCTGGACCATTGTATTAGGCCTTATTCGGAAAACAGGCACCGGTACCTAACTACCAGAATTTGCAATTGTTCGCTTCATTAGACATTAGGTGTGTGAATCATTTGAAGCCGTAAACAGAGCAAACAACTACTTTTTTCTCAGCACTCTGATTCAGGGGATTAGAAATCACAGTCAAAAGTAATCTGAAACTGGTTGTGTGACCACAGCATGAATATGGCCGAGATCTAGGCAGCATGCACAAAGAACCAAAGAACTATATTAAAGATAAAGGACCATCGATCCATTTTCCCGGTTAGTTTACACGTGCAAAAAATCTCCCCAGGTTGCCATGCCACATTGTTTTCGCCAAATGCAAGAACAGCTAGAACGGCACTGCGAAGAATCAAAATCAGACAGTGCCCGTTTCTGCATACCTCGACGAAGCAGTCGTGGAAGACCATTCTGAGTAGCTTGCCGGGGATGGTGGGGTCGACGGTGGATGCCGACCTGACGACGTCCCTGACCGCGAGCTCCACGCCGGGGCAGGACAGCGCGTAGTAGCTGGGCGAGAGCTGGCCGAGCGCGGACGACGTCGACGGCGTGGGGGAGCTCGGAGGCTGCGGCGCCGGTGGTGAGGCAGGGGCCGGAGACGGTTTGGGAGCGGGGGCCGGGGACGGTTTTGGCGCCTGCGGCGGCGCAGGCGGAGCCGTTGTGGGAGGTGGAGGCGACGACGGCCTTGGCGCCGGCGCCGCGGACGGGGACGGTTTTGGAGATTGAGGTGGAGCCGGCGAGGGAGTTGGAGGTGATGGTCGTGGCGCCGGCGCGGCGGGTGGGAGCGGTTTGGAAACCGGCCGTGGCGCGGGTCCGGTCGGCGGTGAAGGTGGAGGTGTCGGCCTCGGCGCCGGCGCGGCGGGCGGCGGAGACGGTTTCGGAGCCGGGCGTGGGGACGGTGGAGGTTGCGTGAGAAATGGAGGCGGCGAGGGCCGCGTCGTAGGCCCGCGCGGGGCGGAGGCGGCGTGGGGTTCGGCCTCCGGGCCGGCGCCGGGGGACGAGACGCCCTGGGAGCTGGCGCCGCGGACGGCGGGGACGACGGCCTCGCAGCGGCCGACGGCACTGATAGCGTGGGGGCGGGCGCCTGCGAGGCGGCGAGCGCCAGCATCGCCGACAGGACCAGCATTGCGCAGGCGGCGGCGGCACCGAGCCTCCGCCCCATCACGGAACCGAACGACACGCACGTCGTCCTAGTAGTCCCTAGAGCGAGGAGGAGGATGAGGAGGAGGAGGAGGAGGAGGAGGTGCTTTGGTCACGGGCGCGCGGCTGGGCCGGGCGTTTTGTGGTGGCGCGGCGTGGGCGTGGTGGGGAAAGAGGCGGCAGCTGGGGGCATGCACTGCTGCACACGGGATAGAGATGGGTGCTCTGCTAGCCTAGCCGCGGATGGAGCGTGGCGAATCTATCGTGACCGACCTCTCTGGCCCTGTTCGGCTGGCTGGCATTAAGAAGGGCGGCAGGCAGCAGCGGGTAGTAGCGGCGGTTCAGGGGCACGTAGCGCGATCTAGCCTGTTCGTTTACTCCTATCTAATTTTGAGAGGGATCAAATCAAAGAGAATTTTATTATTTTCGGAAGTATTAAATAAAGTCTAATCTCGAAACTAATCATAGACTTCCTATCTAATTCACGAGACGAATCCAACGAGGGTAATTATGGTGTTATTAGAAGATGTTTATCAGTAGCATCACCAGTAGCAAAACATAGATTAATTAGGATCATTAGATTCGCCTCGCAAATTAGAGGGGGTCGCGACATAGGTTTTTTTATTAAATTAATAAAAGATTACTAAATAAGTAAGATTCTCTTTAATGCGACAAGTATCTAAATTTTAGAGGGTAGAAACGAACGGGGCCTAAAGTATACGTCTCGAGCGCGCCGGCCCCACCCAAAGCTACACATACGTACGTACTGAGACCGTGATGGCGGCGCCCGCTTAATTCCGTCTACCGTGGTATGTAGACGTCGAGTATACGACTGGTAGCTTAGCTAGACAGCCTCACACACGGCGTCGCAGCGAGGATATCCTGAGAATTTCGCTTAGCTCATACGCAAAACCTCCCAAATTCCGTTTTAAGCTCAGCTCAGTTTACGCATTACTGCTGCTAGTGTCGTCTCTCTCTCTCTCAGTCTCTCTGATCCCGCGCACACCGGTATCTCGACACGGTGCTAAATGCTGTCACGCGGCAGGCAGCGGCACTGCCCTCAGCTCTGCCCGGCCCGACCGGGTCCGTCCGTTTTCCCGCCCCGGAACGGAACCCGCCGGTCTCTTCCTTCCGGGAGCTTCCGGCTGAGCTGAGCTAGCTCGGGCCGACGCGGCGCAGCATGTGGGTGCAGTGTTCATTGATGGCGACCGAGCGAAAGGGGTGCCGCCTGGCTGGGGCCCAGCTGAGACTCTCTCGCTGCTGCTGGTGCGCCCATCAATGGCCGCATTCACTTCTCTGCGTCGCTGTTTGTTGGCGGAGGGAGGACGAGGTCGGCGGGCGGGCCCGGCGTGCTCCGCCGGGGTGCGCGCCGTGGAGCACAGCGCCCTGCCCTGCCTCGCGGATCGCGCGGATCACGGTCCTGCACCTACTGGGACCGTGAGACCAGGGTGGATTGCCGCCTGGGTGTCTCAGATTTTGACTATGGACTGCTGTACTTGTACTGTGGCGCCACCTCCTTTCTGGCCCTTTTCAAACTGGCCAGCGAGGAATATTTCGTACTGGCCGGTAGAGCTCCCCGGCGACGGTGGATGGGGGATGTGCCGGCCGGTCGCCGGGAAAAAGTTTCTATCCCGCGCGGCGGACGTCCGTCGGGAATCTGGACGGCCGCGGTGACTCCAACGGTACACCTGCTCTTCTCGGGATATGCGCTAGGACTGTTGAAACCGGGCCCGGTGTTGGGGATACGGCGTGATGAAAAGTGTGATATACATGGAACTGTAGATATATACTGTACAGGCCACCGGATGAATAGATTAAAAAACTAGAAAGATAGCGCGGCACTTGCCGCGCCTTATGACCCTCATTGCTGAGAACTCCACAAGACTATGCAAATTTATCTAAATTAAATCTTATTAGCAATTTTCATTGCTAGAAACGATAGGAGCATAGTCAGGGTTAAAAGGAATAGTAGGAAAAAAATACTTTAATGGTTGGAGGCCTTTGCAATGCATTTTTGAAACTATTGGCATTTATATATTATATAAACTAAAGAGTAAATTGCATGAATGGCAATCGTATCTTGTTGGCTTGTTTCAATTTGGCCATCGTATTTAGAAAAGTGTAAATTGTGGCCATCAAGATTGCTCAACCGAGTCGATACGGTCATTAGCTCCCTAGGAATACATATGCGAGCGATGTGGCATATGTTTGGCTAATGAATCATGCTCTAACGTGGACAAAATGCACTCTTGGAAAAATTCAATATAGACACCCCGTTGTAATATTTTTTCATTTATCCCATTGTCTCATAATTCTCTAATCATTATTAATTACTCCCTCCATTCCTATATGTAAGCATTCCAGTGATTCAAATTTTGTTCTATTATATAAGCATTCCTACATATAAGACAAAATATGATGGGTTGGTTGGTGGGTGGAGAATTGATGAGGTAGTGTAAAATGAGGGATATATATGTCTTCTACCCTCTTGACTAATTTTGTCTTGTGATTCTAGGAATGCTTATATATAGGAATGGAGGGAGTAGTTTATAGAAGATGCATTACATGGCTCCTAATATTTAAACCATTTTCCTTATTATGTGGACAAGATAGGAGAAGTCGTGTGCTATTGGTGGCAACAATATAGCCCACTTGAGCTCTAATTGCTTAGAATACCTCAAACCTCGCTAATTCATGAAACAATTCCGACTAATTTTGTACGAATAATTGCACCATGTCCGAGCACAACTATAACTCCTTGCAACTTTAGCTAGGCTCACCAACACCGGAGCAATCTCATACTATTGGGTTGGATGGTAGCCGACAAACGATTTATAATTTAGTCTATGAAGTAGAATGAATTTTTTTTTGTTCGGCATCACAAGTTGTCTAAACGGCCCGCACTTCACTTAGCCACTACTTTAATTAGAATAACAAGTGCATTTTAAAGTGTATATGACTTAAATGTCATTCAAGCCTAAGTTTTATGGAGTGATATTTGCATCTAAAGAGTATAGGTACCTATATGACTCCCGAGCCTAAGTTTAGGGAGTTAGAAGTGCAATTTAGAAGTATGAGGATGTAAATGACACAACCGGATAAGTTAAGGACCGGCCATAGACTTTACTCTTAAATAAATTAAATGAGATTGACCAATTTATAAGTATACATGTTATGTCACCCGAATACGTGTTGCTAGAAAGCTAATGACCGTATCGACTCGGCTTGAGCAACCTTGATGGCCACGATTTACACTTTTCTAAGTATGATGGTCAAATTGAAACAAGTCAACAAATATAGTGGCCATTCATGCATTTTACTCTAAACTAAAATAGAAGTTAGAGGACATTCTTCTTCTCGATATAGTATGTGTATATATACGAAGCAAAGCCGAACATGACGTCCGCCTCCAAAAGCTATAGGGCACACATTTCTATCGGAAGTCCTCTTTTATTGAAGTTTAAAAGAGGAGTTCCTCTAAATTTGTGTAAGCAAAATAATGAGTTATCCTCCGCGGTGATCTACGTAGTACCATGCAGATCCCAAAAGGTATTATATCTAATCGATGTTATATTACGTGTAGTTACTAAATGTGGAAGCAATCTATGTTGGTTGCACAAGCACTAGGAAGCAGATCATGTTAGTTGCCAAAAGTCATATGCCATAATCCGGAAACAAAAGATGAGATTATCCTTGTTTGTCCTGCAAAGTAAATAGAGTTTAGAATGTAAGAAATTGGTGATGGATATCTCAATCGGATAGTAGTACAATGCATATTAGAAAGTAGTACAAACATATATCTATGTAATTTTATTTTTTCTTACCTTATAGCTTTCCTTTTTGAAATGTGGACTCGCTGTTGTTTGGATCGTCTTGGTCATCATTAGCAGCACCCTGGTAATGAATTATAACAAAAAAATTAGCATAGTTGGTAGAAATAGAAGAAAAGGAATATATATAGCATCAGCTTTATGTATTAGGAAATGCCTCGTGGGTGTGATAGTACATCCAAATATGCTCTTTTACTCCCACTTAGTGTTTCTTGATTGACATTCCTGAAATGTTGAGATAGAGAGGGAATAAATCTGTTTTATGTAATCTGAAATGTAGAAGTAATTACTTGAATTAAAGGACAAAACATACCCAGTTAGTTCAATATCCATTGGATCATTTTCATTCTCGCACTTGTGCAGGAGGTATGAAAGTAGTCTATAATGGTATACAAAACTATAGGTAAGTAGTATGTATGACTTTTTATAAAGAGAAATGAACAATATAAGTAAATTACCTCATTTGGAGTCATGTTGGATCCGATGGGAATTAATGGAGCTTTAGGAACAGAAAGGAATGATGAATTTGAAGTGGTGACAACATCATTAACTTCAAGAATTGGTATAGTTGTTCCGCCTCCCATGTTGTTGAGGAATACTAACAACCTCAAATGATGGATCATCTTTTTTACTTTTAATAGTTTGTCTTGTTGAAATTCTTACAATGAAAGTGTACTTTTGACCAACCAAACTGGAAATTTCTGGTGGAATATCACACATGCCATATTTGCTCTAAGTAATTCAATAGGTTTCCCAATTAGCTGTTGTGCAACATTATCGAAGAGAATAAATTCAAGTTCATATGTTTCATCACTTCCCATAAGACAAAGCTTGTATCTCGCAATATAGTATTAGAATGTAATTAGACTTAGATCTATTTTAGAGTAAAATTTTTAAGTAAATTTATGAATATGTACCTATAAGACATTTGAGTGCACGAGCATTTATCATTATTACATTTGTAAGTCGATCCAATCAAGCGGGTTCTTGTACGACAAGCTCTGCATGTCTGGATAGAACCAAGTTTGGTTTGGAGATAACCTTGTAATTGTTACCGTACATTCAATTTTTTGACCCTGAAAAATATATTTGTTAAGTTGAGAAGGTAAAATATGGAAGAGAAACATGTTTAGTCGGAAATATTATGAACTAACCGCTTGTTCAAAAGGGTAAATATCTTTAAGTTCTAGTACAGTTTTCTGTTGGATCTCACTGGGAAAACACCGGTCATTGTCCGGATGTAGCTTTTCCACAGTGCTGAACTTCAGGAGGGAGTCTACATATTTGCAAAGTAAATAGTTAGGGTAAGTAGCTTGGAATCATATAGGTATCATATTAAAATATAGCTATATAAAAATGGATTTTTCTACTCACTTGGCATAGAATTCATTGATATGTGGTATATCCTCATTGATATACCAGCGACAAGCTGAAATTCCACTTAGAAATGGTGGTCCTTTGTAGCTTTTAAATAATGTCCCAACAAATATCGCAATTACAGTGGTCTCGTTTGCCCAGCATCATACACCGATTGTCCATTAAATTCTCGATGCTCGTGAGCCCCACAATGACACTTGAACGGTATTGCCCCTATTTAAGAAATAGTCTCTATAATCAATTGTAATGCTCATTAATCAATTTATTATTTCTTCACAAAGAAATATAGCTTACTTTTACAATGTACGAAACTAAAATTAACATAAGTGCGAAAAAATATATGAATATGATTTAAGCTTTTTGAGATATTTACCTTTCATCTGTTAATATGAGAATTCTTTTCATCTGTTGTTTGCCAAACTTATTGTGAACCAATGCTGCATCCGATACAGACAACAACTTGTCCAATCACATCCGGAAATTGTACGAATATGAGACTTAACATATGTTAAATAAAAATTATAAGGTAAGGTATAGTATATATGAACCAAGTACGTGTTACCTAGGAATTTATCCTTTTTGTTCACATGGTTTGACAAGTTCTGCAATTGGAGTTAGTGTATACACATATCTTGAAAATTCCGGTGGTTCTGGATGTACTTGAGCAATTTGGGTTCTTTTATTCAATCTGATCATATAGGGGCCATCCACAACCTTAAATTGAGGCTTTGCATTTTCAACCAAAAACTTCCCGATTGTAATGATCCTTCCTTCTTGTAGAGATGGTTTCAATATAGGAATTGCATCAGTGGTATTTCAACATACATTGAATTTTTCTGCATAATTTTATTAGAAGCTTAGAAAATCTGTTTTATATTATAGAACTTAAACATGTAAAATTGAACATTTTTTGAATCTGAAATATGTTATCTTACCATATGATCAACAATGATGAGATCTAGGTGTTTTATGTCACCGTCATCGGCGGTTCCTCGAAATTCCCACATTCTTGATACTCTTACTTGTATGGTTGAATTGAAACTTGATGTGTGCAACCGTGATAATAATACAATGTTCATCCGAAAAAGCAAGAATCCAAAAGTTTTTTAGAGAGACTCATATATGACTCATATTTTTGAGATGAGATTCGATGCATGTACCTTTAATAGAAACATAATATTCATCTAAAGAGCGAGGAATACAAAGATTTTCTTAATGAAGACTTATAAATATCTAAAAATTTCCTTATATACTATATTACGTGTTTCATCTCCGCAACTTCCATCATCATTTTCAATAAGAATTTTTAAACCATCTTTTGAAGTTACTCGTGAAACTGCTACATATAATTGTCCATGAGTAAATACGTGTTTTTTAGGTACACACCAACTTTCGATAATGTTTGTCCTTGACTTTTATTAATAGTCATTCCATAACAAACTTTTATTGGAAATTGGCGACGATTTAATATAAATGGCCATTTAGCACCTCTAGTTGTTAGATTTATTCGTGGTATATACACTTTATGCCCAATATTTGTACCCGTGATAATAATAGCTTCGATAACATTGTCACCAAGATTTGTAACTATTAATCGTGTACCATTACATAAGCCGATGCTTTGGTTTAGATTGCATAATAATATAACAGGAACTCCTATTTTTAGGACCAATTTGTGTTGAGGATAGTTATTGGCATTAAGAGTATTTAAAAATTCAACGGGGTATAGGATATTTGCATCATTACACGAATCAAATGATTTTGAAATTGAATCTGCACTAAGGTATTCTTTCTCTTCACTCGGTATGAGGGATAGTAAATAAGTATTGATTTCATCAACGGTTTCATTCGTTGGAGTTAATATTGCTCTTTCTTTTAGGTAATCGGGGTTGGAAAAATTAAAAATGAAATCGGGGTATACTATATTTACCAATGCCGGTATTTTTGGACCATCTCGTAAAAATAAGTAATTCATGTGGTATTCGTATCCATGTAGCCTCTATATCACCAACATGTTTAGCTGCAGGTAAGTTTCCATCACCAAGATTTAACACCCAATTATTGAAATCTTCCAGCTCAAAATAGTCAGTATCGGTAATGCATTTCTTTTGTAGGCGCATATTTTTTGTTAGTTTTAAAACCCGAACATGCTCCCATAGGTATGATTTTATGATTGCAGCATTGATAATTTGTGATCTTGTTCCGTTCTCAATTACTGGTGATATTTGTCTTAGATCACCTCCTAGCACTACCACTTTTCCTCGAAATGGATGAAGTTTCGCATCAGCTTTTGATTGACTCGGAATGTCTCGAAGTGACTTGTCAAGTGCTTCAAAGCAAAGTTTATTTGTCATTAATGCTTCATCCCAAATAATAAGGGATGTTTGTATCAATAAATCTGCAAGCATTGTTCCTCGCTTTATATCACAAATTGATGTGTCATCTATTTCTACCGGGATTTTAAATCCGGAGTGTGTTGTTCTCCCATTTGGTAGGAGTAGTGATGCTATGCCCGACGAAGCTACGATCGGAACAATTTTTTTTCCGTGCTCTTATATATGAAACAATTGTGTTCCAAAGATATGTTTTTCCCGTACTCCCGCATCGTGATACAAAATAGAATGCTCGGAGTATTTCGTAGTACACTATTTACAATAGTGTGGAAAGCATGTTTTTGTTCTGAATTTAAATTAAAATATAATCTATTTGCTTCCGCTTCTAATTTGTCTATGTCATAACTCATTTCTTCTTCAATTAGCCGATTATTACGAATGCAATTATATTGGTTGCATTTTGACGGTAAATTAAAAGTAATTATTTGGACTCCATTTCTAGACAAGAGATACTCTAGATCATCTAATAGCATGTCACGCAATTCATTATCTCGAAGCAACGTAATGCATTGGGTGGTACTTGAGCTGAAACCGGTGTTGAAAATCATCAATCATTAATTTCCAATTTCTTTCAAAAAAATCTTTTTCATTTTGTATTCCACAGGATAATAACATTGTCACAAAAAGTTGTCTTAGTTGATATGCCGATGCCCATGTAGCAGCTTCGTTAAATGTCCAAGCACCATTCATCATCATTGCTTAGTAGCCCTCGTGCTGCACATGCTTCTTTAAATGTTTTATATATTACACCTTTATATGTTCTCGATGTCTTCGTAACTTTTCGCTCCTTTCACTATCATCAAGAGCATGCGTAAGTAAAATCGTTCTCCTTCCAATGGGTTAACATAATAGAGACGACCTATTTTAAATCCATAAGAAGGTCGTTTGTTCCATTGCTTTGTTGTATTGTTCCATGACCATTTCGATGGAAATTCACAATATGTTAAATTTTGTGCATCCTTATGTATTTGGTTTGTAGTAAACCATTCCGTTAACATTGTATTTTGAATTTTTTGGATCTTTTATCAAATTTTTTAAATTAACATCATTTTTAAATGTAATTGTATTCATTAGAGGCAAATGTATAGGAAGTCGTTGTACAACAGGTGTATGATGGTGGATTTCAAAGCCAAATAACCTCCAAAGAGCATATTGATCACCAATATATCTAGATTCTAGGTACTCTCTAATTTCATCGATGGTTTCATTGCCTTTGTCAACAGAATTATTCTCACTTTTTTTAATACGCTCAAATATAATTTTGGCTTTATCTGCGCCTTTATTGACATATTTGAATAAATATTTTAAAACTCTACTTTTATTGCAATATTCTACATTTATATGTGCCCGATACTTTTTAAGTAACAATAAATTGTATGGTACAACCCATCTCGTTATCGAGATTATGTTCATCTCTACGTATGTAAATACTTGTAGCACGTCGTTTATATTGTGTAAATCCATTCTCATCAAAATTAGTTTCATCTTGGAATTGTTTGGGTAAAAATTTAGAACATTTATCTTTTTTCATACATGCACAATGTGGATTCATATTACCGCAAGGTCCATGCATCATATGTCAAGCAACGAGTACATATCCAAAAGGATCTGTTTGGGGATCTCGGAATTTCAGCTGAAATAAACGAATCTATAATGTCACATGTAATTTCAATCCTATCTTTAGATAACCGGACTAATATATGGACATGAGGTAGTCCTCTTTTCTGAAATTCAACCGAATATAGAATTGCGTTTAGAGGACCAAATATTATTCCAGATCGTAAATCATTTATTAGTTCTTCTAGTTTCATATGGAAGACTCGCACAATTATTTCTGATCTATCACTTGGTTGTTGACCAGGTTCTAACATTTCGACTATTTCAGGCCATTTAGTGTTACATGTGAATGTTATAAATAAATCTGGTGGACCATAGACACGACATATAGCAATTCCATCATGATAATTTTGTATCATGTACCGTTTACATCCCGTATGACTTGATGGTAATATAACTCTCTTTCCTATGTCTTCACCTTGGATAAGTTCTTTTTCTATTGCATCAACTATTCCTTGTAGATACTCGATTCTCGAGTTTATCCCGATTTCTTGCTATCCATGATAATCTATCTTGATCTTCACAAGCATGGCAATCAACTACTATTTGTTTGGAAAGTCTACCGTAGCATAGGTATGGATTTGGTTGTCCTTTTCTATAATGTACATGGTATTTAAAGAAATCATGCATAGTAACTTTATTTCTTTTTGTAGTTTTGGTTTTATCATGATCATAATAGTAAATTCCTAATTGATATCCTCTTTCACCATAGGGGAATAATAATGGGTATTGCAAAGGGAAATATGCAGGATGTAATATAGATATTTCTCGTAGGCCTTGATGATGTTTGCTTACTATGATATCTCGTTTATAGTTTTCTAATGTCAAGTCACCAACTATTAGCATTGCCAATTCATTGGGATTGGGCATTTCATATTGTACTCGGATCGCCTTTTTCTCGACCCTATTATGCGGATACTTATATCTATACCATTATTTTCTTTCAATAAATCTCGTGCATGACGAAATATTTTAACCAAGGGATTATATTTATTGAGCATTTCAATTAAACCTTGTATGATCCGAGGATCTAGATCAGTATCGTCGGGTTCTTCATTTTGTAAAGCACGAATTCTATTCACAATTTCATTTTCTCGTATCATATATGTATAACTCAGCAAATTTTGGAATGTTGTTTGGTTTAGGAAGTAAAGATCCAATACGATGATGTACTTGGCCATTAATTCGAAGGGGAAATACATATGGTGCTGTACCTTGGTTAATAGATTTGTCTATATTAGCACCCATAGATGTGAAAGCGAATAAACTATTGTATTGTCTAATTTTTTGTAAGAAGTGTTTTGATCGCTTGTCACCAGCAAAATTAGTTAATTCTGTAAGAAGTTGTGGTCGATCTTTAAATGGAGGAATCCATATTTTGCCTCCTTTACAACATGAATTGTATACAATATTTGAATTTCTAGTTTTAGAATCATGCTTAACTCTTTCTTGATACCAAAATACAGCGCCACAATATTTACATGTGTATTTTGCTACACCATAATATGAACGCCATGGATAAGAGTCTTTCAGATATTGAATATATTCAGATGAGAAATATACCATACCTTTATCACTGGATAGGTATGCAAACATCTTCTGTAAATTTAGACTTCGACGCCTTATTTTATTTTGTCTACTATTTTCATCTACTTGATTATAACTATCGTTTTTTAATTCTAGATATGCTCTGTTACGTTTTTTAGTCGAAATATTGGCCATTGCTAACATGTATATTTTTGCAAGGGAAATGTAAAATAATAAGGTTAGAACAACCATGTCACAGAACATGACTTATGAAGTACCTTTATCAAATTTAAGATAAAATAGATACACTATATCAGTACAGTGGTAATACCTTTGCTTATGAACTTTTTTTTTCTTGATTGACTCGGTGGGAACCCTGGTTGCCTGCATAAACGTTCCTTGTTAACTTTTTGAAATAAATAAAATTATTTCTTCATATAGGCACTGTTGGCCACCTGTGTATGTCAAGCTGTACAGCACCTTATGATTCTTATAAGAAAGCAGGTAAAAAAAATTATGGAATGGAATTAAGTTAATTGTGTGGCCTATATGACTGAGTAATATGGCATTGTTAGCTGCTTCTTTAGCTGCGATAGGGCACATCTCAGTCAAAAAAAATGGATTTGCAAAGGATAGTGACTTAATGGAAAGCAGAGTTACAGGTGGAAGCTTGTGAGAGAAAGCCGGTCAATATCATCTTTTGATTCTATTTCCTGAAAAGGGACCAAGATCTTAAGGCTACTTCCTTTTTTTATCTCCTATGAAAAGTGTGGCATACGTAATCCCTTGTGCAGCTTTGTAACTGTTGCAAAAAAGATGATAGCAACGTGATGGATAAGAGCTAATATATCACTCTAGATGCGCAGCAATCGGAAGTGAGTAGAGGGAGACGGCACCGGAGCCTAGAGCGAGGCGGCGGGCCAATGGCAGGTGGCCCCGAAGGAGATGAGAAGTGAGCAGCTGGGGAGATATGGCCGTGAAGGAATGCTAGCGGCGTCAAGCGCACGGCGGCGGCGGCGGCGTTCGGGGTTGAGGAGTGGAAGCACAGCAGGTCACGCAAGTCTTCCATCAATGGATTGCGGCCGTATCTCACATCTCAGCATACAAAGCTTGTACAGAGAAAAGAAACTAATACGAAGGCTCCCGAGGAATTTACCTTGGCGGTCACAAAATCTTTATCTCAGTCAGCTTTGGAGAATTTTTTTCCGCTTGCAGTTTGATTGGAGAATGGTGAGAAGCGAGTCGTCTATATGTGAGGAAGAAGAACAGTCCAGAGTGTGCTGGACTCCGCTAGCTTGAACGGGAGATTAATCGCTTCATCTTTTTTTTAAGCACCTACCCACCTACCACATTCATTCGTGGCCTGGTTGCTAGTACCAATGCCTCAAGATACATCACGGGAGCTGGCCCGGGCTGCTAGACATGACGTGTACCATGTTGCTTTTTATGAACGGTCGATTTTTTTGTTCCTTCCATCCAACGGTGCATTGTGATTTGCTTACGTGGCATGATCTCAGCAGGAGAAATTGTGCCAATTTAGATAGTACTCCCTCCGTCCCCTTTCAACCGTCGTTCGGAGCGTTCCAAAAATTCCGAAAAAAGTGTCGTTTTAGCTTCTACAGGACCGCTGGGCCCTTATCCTATCCCTTCACACGGTTTCTTCTCTCCTCTCGTCACCACACAATCCTGCCTCTCTCTCTCCTCTCCTCCCGTCACAAATCCATGGCGACAAGGACGCCCGGCGCAGCTTCATCTCTTCGACGCGTGGGCCGAGCTCCTCCACCTCCCCTCACGAATCCATGGCGCACGGAACCGGATTGTGGAGCTCCCTCCCCTCCTCCATCAAGGACAGCAAGGGTGGAATCGAGATCTACGCCGGCTCCTCCATGGAGACGGACGCCACAGGCGGGTGGAGCTGCTCCCTCCCGTCCTCCGTCGAGGATCCATGCGGCGGTGGTAGCCAAGGGCACGGCGGCGGCTGCGTCCACGCGCCCTTCGGCGGCATCGACGCTTGCGGCGGCGATCGCGCCCACGCGCGCGGCGGCGACGACGTCCACGTGCCCGGCGGCGGCGGTGCCGGCATCCGAGCGCATGGCGGCCGTCGGATCCACGCGCGCAGCAGCGGCTCCCTTCGCTCCATCGACGCGCATAGAGGCGGCGGCGTCCGAGGCGCGCGGCGGCGGCCGCGTCCACTCGCCCATCGGCGGCGGCATCCATGCGCGCGGCGGCGCCCGCGGGGGCGACGCGGTCCACGCGCCGAGGCGGCGGCGGTGCCGGTGTCCGGACGCATGGCGGCCGTCCGATCCACGCGCGAGCAGCGGCACCCTTCGCTCCATCGACGCGCACGGAGGCGGCGCTGTCCGGGCACACCGCGACCACAAGATCGACGTGCAAAGCGTCGGTGCCCTTCCGTCCGTTGATGTGCACGGTAGCCGCCCGATGCACGGGCTGAAGCGCCGCCGCGGTACATGGTGGGATCGCGTGCAGCAGGTGCAAGGTACGTGATGGTGTCGACTTGGTTCGGGACACGTGAAGAAGGTGCCGGCGAGGAGTTCGAGTTCCCGCATTCGGAGAGTGAAGGCTCGGCTGGCTGCTACAACTCCGAGTCTTGAGGATGTCAAGATCGTGCCCGATACTCGAGCTGCAAAACCTTGGTGTCGACCCCGATGCCGAGACCGACGATGAAGTCAGCCCAATGGAAGGCAAGAATACTTTGAAGGAGGAATTGTCCACAGAACTGAAAAAGGTAAGCTGGATCGACCTAGACTTTGATGACTTCAAACTGGAATGGCTGAAAATGTTTTATCCAGGTTTGGAGTCATCCTACTTTGGAGCGTGTGAATCGGGAAAGAGATTAGTTGTGCTTCCTGTGGTTGTGAGGTGAAGTGCTAGCTTTTGTAGATGGTTATTGTTGCTGTGACTTGAGCAACTATATTTTGTAGATGGTTATTATTGCTTGTGACTTGAGCAACTATATTTTGTGAGGTGAAGTACTAGCATCCAGTAGATTGTTATGTGTTGCTATGAAGTGAAGTACTAGCATGTGTATATGGTTATGCGGTTCTATGAAGTGAAATACTAGAATTTGTGTATGGTTATGTATTGCTATGGAGTGAAGTACTCGACTTCGCATATGGTTATGTGTTATTGGTTTTGGTGTGTGCCTCGTGTATGATATATAAACTGATCTCATAATATACACTTGAAAGGAGCATGTGATCTTGTAGTAGTAACTGAAAACATAGGTACCATCATTAAGCCTAATTACATCATCTAAATATAAACACAAAATAAGTGCATGGCCTTCCACTAAGCCGAACCAAGGCACCATCACAAAAGAAGTGTATGGCCTCCCACTAACCGAACCTAGGCACCATCATTTAGTATAATTACATCTGAATATAAACACAAAAGAAGTGCATTGCCTTCCACTAACTAAATCTAGGAGGTCGATAACTACGTGCAATCATGGTACAAGCTGATCGTCACAAGTGAGCGTTCTAGGAAGATTGCCTAGTGCCTCCAACCTTGCTTTGTTCATGTGAGGGATTTGATATCTGTTTCCACCCCTAATTTTCATCACCTCCAGACATGCAACCTTGTAGAGTTAGGAAGACCCTTCCGATGAGAGTTGCATCATATTCTTCATACTTCATCACAATACTATCAATTAAGTCATCCATGTTTCTACAATCTGTGTCATATGTAAGGGACTCGTAGAGAAGCAAAAAAACCAAGATCAAGGCAGTTCATATCCGGAGAATTTGGAGGTTGGTTAATGAGCCTTATGTCAAGCCCGGTCTCGCTTACTCGCTGTAGCAAATAGTTCATCGTCAACCGGCACATGGGTTCTTGCATTATCTTGTTGTATCCATATTGTCTTGTGTGCATCTTCTCTTGGCCACTTTGCTTGAATAGCAGGTAGAACTTTAGAGATCAAATAAGACCGCATAGTATCTCTAACAACATTAATACTCTTTGTTACAAGTGTGCCCCTTTGTCTATTGCGATCGCTTCTTTTAGCTGGTTCCTACATATAGATGACACAATTAATATTTGTTAGAAATGGCAGCACATGTAACAGTTTGTCCACTTTACAAATTGACATTAGTAATGTGATACCTTTCGACAAAAGGCCACACACCTAGCTTCCCATTAAAAGTTTCATTACCTACATCATCATGCTTAGGCAAAGCAATTGCACATAAAACCATGACCTTGTCGATTGAATTTTTGTTTTGCACTGTCCTATGTGGATCCACCTCACTAGGTAACATGTAAAAGTTTTTGCTCTTCTTCGTGGCATTGAACCACTTCTCATCTATGTGAATAATATTTTCCATTTCTATAAATTTGGGTTCATTTGGCAAGGTACTTGGGTCCAACATAGATAGACACCATCTCAACCTTTCATTCTTGTTTGCCTCCTTTAGAAAGGGTTTAAGAGAATTAGAATGGCGTCTAAGAAGCCCTTGTTTGAACCACCTATGCAATGAAGTTTTGGAAACATGTACTTGTAGGTCCTCTTGTAGTGCTTTTGCTAATTTCCTTATAGTACTCCTCTTGTGCAAAGGAAGAGTAGCAACTCTTGACGAGTCAATTTGCATCTTTTTTCGACCAGAATTTTTGGGCTTCTTAGATGAAACATCAACTGCTTCACCACGTGCACGACATTTCTTTGCCTCTTTCCATATACGTTGAATTGTTCGTCGGCTGAATGGAGACTGATCTCGCTACCTCCCTTGTGCTAGTCCTTTTTAATTTTCCACGATTACTTCTTGCAAGCAATTGCTCATATATGTCTTGCCTTTGCTTATTTGTTGAATTTTTGTATGATGTTGCCGGATCGCCATTCTGATCTTCGTTTGCATCATCATCATCCGAGTCCGACAACTCTTCATTCAAGTCAACATCAAAGCCATCAGCATATACACTCGTAATCTTCCATTTGCTGCACCATGCCATTCAAATCTGTCTGGCGACTTCGGTGTCCAAGTCAACCTCATCATCCGAAAGAACAGGATAAGTATCCTTGAGTGAATTGTTTTGACATGTTACAATTATATGATTTTCATTTGCTCCTTGTCTGTACAACTAAACTTATTTCATTAAGCATTGGACATGTTTCTCTAGGAATTGCATATTTATTTTGTTAAATTATGGTCAAGTGGAATCATTTAGGACAAGTATATACTTGTTAGAACAAAACCTCAAATAATTTTCTGCCATAATGTGCTTGTTGTATGACAGGTGAAATGAGATGAGAGCAATGCAAGTGCAAATAAAAATTTTATGACAACTACAAAGTCAATAATGAACAATTGCAAGTACAACTTAGTGTTACCTGAATCTGAATTGTAAAGTACGACTAGGCTGATTCAATGCATCATCTTGACTTGATTGCTCATTGTTCGGATCAAAAGGAAGAGGCACCGTATGGACACGAAGGCGCTGCAGATTCCGAGTTCCCTCGGGGTGGCCAACATCATCAACTAGAGGTTCAACTTCTCCATCATCATCATGCTGATGTCTTCGTTTCATCACTTTCGATGCTTCTTCAAGCGGCAATGAGTTCAAATCAAGTACAAGCTGGCATGACTAACTAGAGAGATAGAGGACCACTAGGATGAGAGGAAAAGGGTGATGGCTTGTCCCAAGGGTGGCTTTATATAGCCAAACAGATTTTAGTGTGGTCCCGGTTCAAATTTGTGTGGTGCGAGCGCCGATTGTGTCCGAGTGTGTAATCTTTTGGCATGTTGGCGGGAATTATTGGCGGTCAAAAGCACTTTTCACTTTGGGGACCAATTTTGTCTTGCATGTGCAAGTGGTTCAGCTTTTCCCATCTGAGAATCAGCATTAAATAGGGAGTGCTTATATCTTTTACTTCGCTCCACTATTTTGGCTTTTGAATGCTACAACGTCAGTTGAAAGGGGACGGAGGGAGTAAAAGATATCTCCACCGACATTGCTCCAGACTCTTCTCCTCCCTTCCGTTTCTCTGTTCGTGCGCCATTCTCTTCCGCTCCACCCGTTTCTCTGTTCTATCTGAGAGCTTTGATGCACTGACCTCCTTTGGTTTCTTCTTCCTCTTGCAGTCCTCTCTTCCTCACACCCTCTGCTGGAGTTGGCTGGACTTCTTGGCTGTGGTAGGTGTTCGATCAGGAGAACGCCTTGTGGAGGAGCAATTTTCAAAAGAAATTGGTGTCGGCGAGAACCAATGCATATCCTCCCGTTCTCTGCTGCGGCAAGCCATAGAGATGAGCACGAAACCGGATTCTATATGGAAAATCAAGGTACATCTTCTACCCCCTGTTGATTTTTTTTTGGTCTTGTAGATCCGCCACCATTACGGTTCCTCGATGTACAGTTCAAAGAAGAGCCCCTCAACTCGTTGGCTGAACCCATATCCGGACAGTTTGATGAATTAGATCCTGACTCTCAGTTCACATGGGGATGCTTATTTTAGTTCAAGCTTGATATTGAATTATTGATCAATCTATACTGGTATGTGATATTTATATGATCTTATGGCTTCACAGCTACTTTTTAACAACCATTTATCTCCAAAATAAAATGATTTTTTTTTCTATTCTCACAGTTGCAGTGCTGTTACTAATGATGGCCTGGCAGGTTTGGCTAGTGCCTGCAAAAAGTTCAGGATGCTAAATGTATGTTAATTGATTGCATCACATGCTACTAATAGGCTATGCAGTTTATATGCAAGCACTTACATAATTCGTTGTAATGGACAATTAAACAAAAGACCAACCTATTTATCTGTAGCATCTAATAGGCTATGCAGTTTATACATATTGACCATTCAGAAAATGGGATGCCTAACAATGAAAGTATCAGCCAGCCGTTAAATCATACTAGCATCATATATAAGTGTTGCCACAACACCAGATTATAGGACTGCTGAAAATACAAAAAATTACGCCCTACGCATTATCTCTCTCTTTTTTATGTGCGTTTCCCTGCACACTATAACCATTCCTTGAGATTCACAATTTCACATTGGCAATGTCGTTAAACCCAGCGAAAAACCTGTACCTGTGGTCGTCCACCACATACTGTTAACGCCAAAGAAATAACAGCTCAAAACCTTCTTCATATTCTTCGGAAATAATATAACCAACTCCTGTTGGCATGATTAGAGCAGTATTGTTCTGTTGCATCCATCTCCTTGTACCTTGCCATTATCCCTCTAGAGATCTTAATATGTGCAGCCAACCCTCAGAAACTGAAACATCATAATTTGGTTGGCTGCATACTACGTACAATCAGAGATGTAACAAAAATAAGTGCAGCTATGTATATGGAAAAAAAAGTTATTTACTGAAATTTGTTTTTTTTTAAAAAAAAAAAACTCATTCAACCATGCTCACTTTGACATGTTTGTCGTTAAACTTGCAGCCTGCTCAAGAGCAGTCCCCAAGTGATCTTGAAGGTCCATATGCGCAGCAGTTTCACAAATGGTGTTGCATGAACGAAACAATTTCCAGGACAACAGCACTCGTCCACCACTCACTACAATAATATCTTGAGAAGAGGTGTGGTTGCTGGTGATTTTTTTACTGGGCCTCATGTCAAGCAACTCCATAGCTATTACTGAAATTAACTTAGCATGAATGTCAAAGCTGCAATCTCTTGAGTTGCAGTTCACCAATAAGATAAATGTTTTGTGGCAACATGTGGTGGCTGTGCTTGGGAGATACGGTCTATGTAGTAACTCCAATGCCCCCGATGCACAAGATGAGGCATCGCAACTTGCAAGTACAAAACAAATCCACAACAATGTTTTGTAGCAAGAGTAGCTTACACTTCTAAGGCGAGGATGAGTGTCCTCTTCAGAACAGCAAGAGCACTAGAGGTTATATTATATGTTGTCATTATGACTTCCAAGAGTTGTTCATATGTACCTATAATTACTTTGATACGGATGCAATTGAATTACGCTGTTTCAGTCGCAATTCATATTATGCAGGCTACAAATTTATACTTGCAACCCTTCAATTTTTGCATTTAGACTAACAGTTTTTATCAACACCTTACTTTCAAGTAAAACATATTTCTGCATTTAAATTGTTAAGTTGCTCCCAGCAAGGTTTATATTATCTTTCAAGCTACAATTTATTCATGTCTTACCTGTTGGTTGTTCAATATCCGAGGCTGACCAGAAAATACTACCGTGTCAAACAGCATGTAAACACTAGACGGCACTAGTGGTGAATTTCATACATCTCACCTATATATTTAGAAATACAGTTCTATTTTGTGACATGAGCATCTGGTTTTGGGCATTGTGGATAAAGCATTTAGAAATATGACTTTTACGGTTCGTTTCATTTATAATACATGGATTCAGCATTATTCTAGACTTTCACAGTTATAGCTTAGCAGTTAAATACCACTTTATGGTACTCACTTTCTAGTATTATGGTGCAGTGCACTTAGAGAATAAATATGTAATATTGGAATTGCCTGCTAGATTAATCGTGTTGCTTGGAAAAATTCATGGGAGCTACAAGCTGAAGCATGTGACATCAAATTGAATCGAACAAAAGAAATGTGTTGCTACCAGAAGCGACATTAAACCTTATGTTACATGATATGTACCTCGTTTGCTCTTTTTAGAAATTCTTATTTATCCCTCATGTAGCAATGTTGTAGTGCTAGTGGATGCAAAATTATGATTGTTTTTCAATTGCAAAATTGTCCGTAACACTACTTGGAAAAATATAGATTTGTCTCTAACATATCAACAAAGTCGAATTTGTCCGCAACAAATTACGATTTTTGTAATTTCTTGTTTATGACACATTATGACTATTTAACAATTATTTTAACTTTTTTATCTCATACTCATAATACATTATGACTTAAAACTTGACATAAATATACATTTTTGCTTTATCTATCATTAAAAAATAGAGCTATTTTTTAAGATGTTTGCCTTGCGTGCTCATTTTTTTTAATATTCAATTTGTCTAGCAAACCATGAAAATAATAAAATAAAATCTAGCCTTACTTTTTATTGATAGAAAATAGGACAATGTATATTTGTGCTAAGCTTCAAGTCCTAATGTACTATGAGTATTGAGATAAAAAAGCTGACAACAATTGTTAAATGGTTCTCGGACAAGAAATCACAAAATCGTAGTGTATTGATGTGTTGGAGACCAAGCCACATTTTCTTGGTGTGTTACAGACAATTATGCTTTTTCCAATATATAGCTAGTGTCCAATGAATTTAGCAGTTCTCATATGTATTGAACATAGCAGATTGAAGAAATTAGTTTGGGCTAGAGTGAATAACAAGATACATAGAAAAGTCCCAAAACAATTCCTAAAAAATTGCATCACTGAAAACAAACAAGACGAACATTGGCCAGTCTCTTCCACATGCAATGCATGTGAGCTTCGTAATTTTATTTTTTCAACTAAACATCTGCTTGAATTGAAATTACAAGTGCAATGCTTAATTAGAACAAATTATTAATATCTGCCGGTACAGGTGCCTGCCATGAAGTGGTTGCCTGTTCTCGATTTAAAAACTCCGGAGGCCGGAGCTCTCAAGTTCTTGTACCTGGAGGAACAAATAGCAAGCTGGGACAGAATTGAGAATGGAGCCGCCAAGCCGGAACCGGAACAAGTGAAGCTGCTGTTCAATTGGACCATCCACTTCTTTCATTTACTACGAACCGATCATGCACCGCCATAGTCTGTCCTCGTTCCACGAATACAACTGATAAATTCCATCCACGCAAAATACACTCGTAGGTTCCATCCTCTTATACTCGGGGCCCACAGCATTCTCCCGAACTTTGGAGACACGCCCGCCGTCCAGATATCCGGCGGATATCACGCCCGCGGGATAAAATCCGCTCTATATCGGTCGCCGGTTGTGCTCCTTCCACACCGCCAGCTGCTCCGCGCCCGCCAACCACCAGTTTACTGCTTTGCGTTACCGGACCTGTCCGCCGGCACGTGTGCGATGATGAGCACTGCTAGCTATAGAAGTGGGTACAGCTGTCGACGAGCTTGCTCCCATACGACGGACTGCGCCACAGGATCAGTATGCTTCCGCTCATGTAACGTCTTTTCTGGGGACACGCTGAAAGATCAGTATGCTTGCCATTTCATTTCCATTCGGGGAGAAGAGTACAGGCGGAACGCGACACGATTTTGCATAGTATCCTCCTGGATTTGGCTCAACAGCGGCACGATAGCTTCGTGCTGTGCGCGTCTACGCTGGTCGTTGCTCTATTTAGGCCATCTCCAAATCGTGGGCATGATACTATTCTGACGGATTCGTAAGATGTTTATGCCAACCGTGGAGAATTTTTCTTTTGCAGGAATTAAACCTAAAGTGGAAAAATAAATCCTATATATACCTTTTGAATTGAAGATTGTTTCATTTAAAACTTGGAAGAAAGGAAATTTTCTTCATAATTTTAAGGAATTTAGCATGAGGTCCAACCCGGTGTTAAATTATTTCAAATGTTTTAAGGTATTTGATATCTCTCTTTGTTCCCTCTCACTAGTAAACGTGTAATCTTAAAATTTATACGTTTTTCTTGCGATGTATCCAACCATTTTAGGAAAAAATTCTGCATTTTTTGTCATTTCACAAGATTTAATATCGCATACAACATTTTCCTTTTCCTACAGCCCTCGTAACGTCCGGAAATTTTTCTCCTTTCCATCGTCTACATGACTACATCCACGCCATCATTTTCTTACGAAAATGCATACTCACTTCTCAAATCGGTTCCCATCAGTCTTCTCTCTTCGAGGCAACGCCGCTGTCGTCGCTTCCTCCTCTTCCGTCTTTTTTTTTTGAACTCTCGTCCTCTTCTGTCTTGCGTACACACAGCGGCATCCTTCTCACAGTCACACCCTTCGCTTGCCGTTGCATCGTGTGAACCCGCATAATGCACAACCAGCTCGCGGAAGGCACATGAAAAGTGGTAAAAGGTTAATTAATAATATATAATTATCAAACATGGTTGCATCAAAATTCAAAATAGTTGTTCGAGGCATGCAAAATGTGTTGACGTTGTACTTTTATGGACACATGGCTTCTATTTGCAGTTGGCAGTTGCTTGGTAACAGCAAGTGCAGAAACTAAATTCTGACGAAGCAACGTCCAACTTGTACCTTGCCACATTAACTGACTAGTACTTACACAACCGCAAGCGAATTCACGAAAAGGGCTCTAAAACAGGGGAGTTCATAAGGTTCAACACACACACACACCACCTCGTGTTTAAGGCCCCGTTCGTTTCCACCTCTAAAATTTAGATACTCGTCACATCAAAGAGAATCTTATTATTTAAGTAGTACTTTTATTAATTTAATAGCAAAACCTATGTCGCGACCCCTCTAATTTGCGAGACGAATCTAATGATCCTAATTAATCTATGTTTTGCTACAGTGATGCTACAGATAAACATCTTCTAATAACACCATAATTACCCTCGTTGGATTCGTCTCGTGAATTAGATAGGGGAGTCTGCAATTAGTTTCGAGAATAGACTTTATTTAGTACTCCAAAATGATAAAATTCTCTTTGATTTGACCCTCTAAAAATTAGACAGGGGAAACGAACAGGCCCTAAATATGAATAATTGGCCAATGTCAAACTATAGTTAAATATGCTGATGGTCCTGTGACCCCTGTAGATACGCACTGAATTCACTTGCAACTAGTTTGAGCCAAAACGTTCTTTTGAAGTGCTTCTTATGTACGATAAGACCTCGTTCCCGGCCAAAATCACCGACCTGTTTCACACGGTCGTAGTCATTCATAGCGACACAGACGACATCGACAGGGATCACCGCGTGAGCCGTGGCAGGCCCGTGTCGCGAAAGCTCTCGCTTACCCAGAGGTCTCCGACGCGCAGAGCCGGTCCTACCTCCCACGCCTCGAGGTCAGGCGAGAGCGTCCATGTTCGCAGCACAATGTCGCCGGCGCCGCCGGGATGCTCCTTGCCGACAAGGCCGTCCAAGGTGACGAACTTAGTTTATGGCCCCGTGGACGCAGGCCATGGAACGAAACTCGTTTGCGCGTGGCCGGCATTGGCTGGGGAAGTCGATGGAGCAACCCATGGGCAATGGAACGTACCTGAACTCGGGCTCCGGTGTCGCCAGGCTGCAGACGCGGGCGCCCGACAGGAGGTCGACCCAGCAAACCGAAGAGCCCGTACGAGAACGTGCTGTCGATGTGGAAGTGGTCGTCGTACTCGTACCTGCCCGGATCGAGTACTCGAGAAGGGAAAGGGAGGCGTACCGGTTACTGGATCCATTGCCCTACTTTGTCCGGTCCGGGAGATTTGCCATAGGAAGAGCGATGCGCCGGATAACTCGTGAGTTACGGAGACGAGCTCTGCGAGCAAGTACGATCCTTTATCGAGGCTAAGGATGGCAGCTCCGGTCCCAAGGGGAGCGTGGAAGGTGTGTAGAACGGGAAGCTGGGGTCATCGCTGAGACGGAGCCGTCGGAGGCGTCGTAGACCAGGTAACACCCGGCCCATGGGTTGTTGGTGTAGCATTCGCCGGCGCAGAGGAGGACGAGGGATTTGTCGGTGCTGGAGATAACGCCACCATGTAGGTTGATCGTGCGCTTTCAGGGGGATCCAGGAGTTTCAGGTCGGGTTCATGGCCTCTAGGTCGGTCACCATAGCCTCCTCCCTCTCTTCGAATGTTTCTTCTCTTCTCGGTTGCTGGTCGGTTCCTGCTGCTCCATACACGAACCGCACGCGGTGATCGAGCAAGACCTATGGCGGGGCCATAGAGCGGCGGTGATGCGATATTATGGGGCGAGCAGGGAGAATTGCAGTTGCAGTTACTAGGCCCTGGATGATCGATGATGGTGCGCTGATCGCGGGGAGCGGGGCGCGCGGGGTGTGCTACCCGGCGCGCCAAAGATGGGCTAGTAAAATGTTGGGCCGTCAGGCCTAATTTAGTCCCGCACGAGGCCTCGAATTGGGCTGGGCTGAGAAGGTAAGGGTTCGTTCGTTCGTCTCCAAAGTCCAAACGAACGCCGCCGCCTCGGCAGCTCGGCTCCTCCCGCCGGCCGCCGTGCCTCGCCATCCCGCGCGCCGTCCCCGTCCCCTACTCCCCGACGCGAGTCTCTCCCGGCTCCTCCGCTGGCTCGTGCTGCCTTAACACAGCCTCGAGTTGTTCCCGTCGGCAACGACTGCGTTCTGCTGATCTGCTCCGGCCCTTAGTCCCTGCCTCCTCCGCCGGCGCGAGCCGCCCTACTCCGTCCTTCTCTGTCAGTAATGGGCACAATGAGAGAAGGCTGCGGCGGGAACGGTAGAAACAGTGCCGAAGGGTGGCGGGCAGAGGAGGCCGTTGCCGGCAACCACAAGGCACTTCAAGCGCTCCGGGAGCTCGTGGCTTATCCCTTCATGTACGCCCGCGAGTCCCGTCTGCTTGGCCTCAAGGTATCGTATCCACTCCTCTTGCGCACCACAAGCCTACATTGTTGTCCCCGGCACACGCTCGGGCAACACGATCAATCGGCTAATCGCTTTTGAGCTTGCGTTCTGCAGTGGCCAAGAGGCTTGCTGCTCCATGGCCCCCTGGCACTGGAAAGGTACTGCATTTGCCATTCATTGTCTTAGCTCTGGTGCCAACCAGAAGCTTGCAGTACTGAATTCGGTAGTATCATTTTACTTGGTGATTTTTACATGCAACTCTAAACAGAATGCTGATTGTTGTTTCGGCAGACAAGCTTGGTTCGGGCTATTGTTCGAGAATGCAATGCACACCTGATAATGATCAAGTACTGTGTTTTCTGTACGGTCTTTCTGTTAAGTGCTAGATAGTTCAGTGTGCATTTATGTATCAAACATTGAAGTCCTGTTGTGTGCCGATTTTGACAGTCCATATTCTGTGTACAAAGCCCATGCTGGAGAAGGTGAAAAGTTCCTGCGTGAAGCTTTCTCTGAAGCATATTTGCATGCTGCACAGGGTAAACCCGCACTCATATTTATTGACGAACTTGATGCCATATGTCCACGTCGCAATGATAGGTAAGGTTCTATTCTTTTTATATATGCTGAGAAACAAAACCGATAGATGGAAACAATAAATCTTGATATAACTTTACAGGCAAGAGAACCAATCTCGCATTATCGGACAGCTTCTTACTCTGATGGATGGAAACAAAAAATCATCGAAGTTGCTTCCTCACATAGTTATTGTTGCAGCTACCAACAGGTATGAGCATGCTGATTAATATTCGTAGACCTTTTGTTGCCATATTTAAGACCCATGTTTAAGTGCCCTAGTTAAATGCATATTTTGTAAAGTGTGCTTTAATCGGTTCTTCAAGCTTTGTCTGGGTATCAGCCCTTTTTTCCTAAATAGAAACACACTGTTCTCTCAATAGGGTGGATGCCATTGATCCAGCATTGAGAAGACCAGGACGTTTTGACTCTGAGGTAGAGGTCACTGTTCCTACAGTTGAAGAACGACTTCAGATTCTGAAGGTAACATTTATTGTGATTTCTCTCTTACTGTTTAACTTTGTAAAGAAGAATGTCTCAATGGAAGTACATGTGCGAGAATCACTGTCTGCAGCTGTAATTTTATCTTTTGACTACTTGCTTGCACGTAAGAAGCCTTGGTGCTTTTTAAGGCAACATATCATATTCTATATTTCTTGAAACCTTGGACTTGTTCATGACTTTTACATAAGGTTTATCATTATTGGCCTTTCTTGTTCAGATTTATGCCAAGAACCTACATCTTGATGAAAGTGTTGATCTTCAAACTATTGTTTCGTCCTGCAATGGTTATGTCGGCGCTGATATAGAAGCTTTATGTCGAGAAGCGGCCAAACTTGCATATCATAGAATGTCAAACTTATCGGAGGGTGACAAAGTACTTAAACTGCTCATGGAGGACTGGGAGTCTGCTAGATCTCTAGTGAGACCAAGTATGACAAGAGGAGTAACTAAAGAAATTTCAACTGTTTTGTGGGATGATATTGGAGGCTTGAAAGATCTAAAGGTATATATTTCATATTTAAGCTTCCTTCTAATGGAAACCTGTTTCAACGGTGATTACCTTTTGCTTCAGAAAAAAACTTCAGCAAGCTGTTGAGTGGCCCATCAAGCATTCTGCTGCGTTTGCTAGACTTGGGATTTCACCAGTCAAGGGTGTGCTCTTGCATGGTCCGCCAGGGTGCTCAAAGACTGCACTTGCAAAGGCTGCAGCTCATGCTGCTCAAGCATCTTTCTTTTCTTTGAGGTTTGTGATAGAACTATATCATACTTTTGGGACAGATAATAATTCACTTGGTATCATGTTGCCAGAAATGGATTTTTTGTTGTTTAAGTAGTTCTGGTATCCTGAAGTCTTGGCGTAGACTTATTCACATCAACATATGCTCCTCAATTTTCATATAAATTCTTATAAGTTATAACAGTGGTGCAGAACTGTACTCAAAGTATGTTGGGGAAGGTGAAGCTCTGTTACGACATTTCAGAAGGCACGTCTTGCTTCTCCAAGCATTATATTTTTTGATGAGGCTGATGCGATCGCACCCAAAAGGTATGCACTGAAATGTGTCCTGTAACAGCACATAAATACTCGAAAAAATCTTTTACCACTGCCGTAATAATGATGATTGTATTTGATACGATATACATATTGTGCATCATTGTATTTTCATTGTAGAAATTTGAACATTGGGTATATTAAATCTATTTTTTGTTAGAAATGGTTTTGGGAAGATATTTTTGTCTGGGTAACATCCATTTATGTGAGCTTGGGTTCTGTGCATGTAAATCTTGTTTTCAGCTTTTGAATGCTGACTATGAATTTTAAGACCACTAGCAGGAGGTCCGTGCTTTGCCACGGATATAAATTTAAAACCCACATCAACTGATAATAGTGGCAAAGTTGGTAATTCCTTTACATAACAAGAAAGTGTCATACACAGTTCTGAGGTCTATTTCATATGACAAGCATGTTAGATGTTCCATGTCAAAACACATTTTATATCTAAAAACAATAGAAAATAGAATGCATACATATTTCTTGTCAAAAATTATATTCAGAGCATAATTTGTGACTTGAGACAAGCCCACCGAAAGTGGGAGGACCCAACTACAATTCGTTACCTTGCAGAACTGGACCTGGTGGGAATTCTAGTGGCAATATCACAGTTGGAGAAAGATTATTGTCAACAATGTTGACCGAAATGGATGGTTTAGAACTGGCTATGGTACTCCTTAGGTTACTGATAGTTTTGAATATAATGCTACTGAATGTTTATGTCTATTCAAGAAAATGTTATTCTTCTTTATTGTAGGGTATTATTGTATTGGCTGCCACAAATCGCCCAAATGCAATTGATGCTGCGCTTCTGCGCCCAGGGCATTTTGATATGGTTTCTTGTTACAACATCTCTCCTTATGAGGCATGCACCTATAGAGACACTAACGATTTAACTTCGATTGACCTGCAGGTGTTGTATGTTTCCACCACCAGATGTGGAAGGGCGATATGAGATCCTACGCATCCACACACGGAAAATGAAGCTT
>JAUNZO010002366.1:0-29849 GCA_031894775.1 Chloris gayana
ATTATTAATAAAAAAATATGTTTTTGTTGCGGCCTAGCGGATATATCTACCGTCCGGCGATCGACGTGGCTCTCATCCCCTAGCTAACTCCTCTCGAGGGAGATAGTTTTCTTTTTCCCGTTTCGTCGGTTCTCCTGCAATCCCAGATTCCCCACCGCCGCTTCCCCTTGAGAGAGAAATCCCGCGCCGCAGAACCTTGCCCTTCCCCGGTGAACCATCCTACAACCGATCATGGCCCCTCCATGGGTCTTGCTGGAGCGTACCGTGAGATTCATGCCCGGAGAAGCAACAGTAACCTCGGGCACAAGGACGAGCAAAATTGAAGCCGAGTCCACCAGCTACGGGGGAGAACAGCCGGCCGCAATTCCTCACCCGAGGAGAATAGCTACGACGTGCAAAGAGAGAGCAATGGAAATGGCTGTCAAACTACAAGCCATGAAGCCGTATCTACAAGCCTCCGAGCCCCCTGAAGTAAGCCACTTGTCCATGGTGCAGCAAGCCGCTGTGGGATTATGTGGCGGCCGTATCTCCTGCACCGACAAGTCCCTCATCGTCCTCTACGCCGGCAACTACCAACCTGGATACGGCAGCGACCCTTCCAGCGGGTGTTATCCGGTGTACGACGCCTCCGATAGCTCTATTTGCGCCATCCCTCGGCTTCCTGATCGGCACACTTTCCGTGGCCTTGGAGCCGGGGTTGCTATCCTCAGCATGACAAATGGATCTTACATACTTGCAGAGCTTGTTGGTTCAAGATCCAAGTTTCCCAATGCTGAGCTTTTCCTGTGGCTATCACCCGGTGAGAACCAAGAAGGCCATTGGATCCGGAGAGCGGTGCAGCTCCCTCCTGAGGTGTTCACTCCCGGGTATTTTTTCAATATTGACATGGTATTCACATATGTGAATTCCCACGTTTGCTGGGTCGATCTTCTAAAAGGTGTTCTTGTCTGCAACTTGATGGATTACACACAACCCAAGTTCACTTATGTCGCACTGCCAATGGGTCGAGTCCGTTGTGTTTGATCGCAGACGCCGGCCATGTTCGAATCTAATCCGCAGCATGGGTTGCTTCAGTGGTACCATCAAGTTTGCTACCTTGGTTGGTTACTATGAAAAATGCCCCGGTGAGAACCTATTGCTGAAAACTTGGACTCTCTCATCTGACCTCAAGGATTGGGAAGAAGGAACACACCTGCGTGTCGGAGATCTATGGGACAGCACGAGTTTTGTTGAAAGAGGTTTGCCACGGATCACCCCATCATGTCCGACCATTAGCATTTTTTTTTGAAGAGACTGGAGGGATCGCTCCCTACAGTGATTTATTCATATATGAATTGTAAAGAAGGTTACGAGGTTGAAAGGAACTGAATTGAAAAACAACAGAAAGCCAACAAAAAGTTCAAAATTAATCTAATCCTTCTAGCCATTCTTGTAGTCTTGCTTTGTGCCTTTCTCTTGCTCTATGCATAAGCATGGCGACTTCAGCTTTGAATTTTCTCTTGCAGTTATCAGGTGAGGGGTCAATATTATCGAAGATCCAGTTGTTCCTCTCTTTCCAGATGCACCAAGTCATAATTATGATGATTTCCATGGAGAAGGGTAGGCTGAGTCTTCTTTTTATCCACTTTATTACTTGGTTCACTGTCAATGTTCTTGGTATTATGATCCCAATGGCTCTCCAACATCTGATAGCGAAAGCACATCTGATAAGGAGGTGCCTTGAGGTTTCTTCTTTCTGTAAGATGCACATTTCGCAGGTATAGGAGTCTAAGACCATGTGTCTTCTTCTTAAAATATTTCTTGTATTGAGGCGATCATGTAGTAATAACCAGAAAAAAACCTTATGTTTCGGTTGACATGATGACTGCCACAGCCATCTGAAAACTGGGTGAGTCGGCAAGTGCCCAACAAGTTGTCTATACACCTTGGACACTGAGTATTTCTGGCCTTGCTGCATATGTCTCCAGAGATCTTTGTGTTGAGAGAGTTGGATAGCATTTACAGCCACATTAAGTTCTTCCCATTGGTGATAAGCCTCCAAGCTTAGGGGCTGGTTGAAGAGATCAGCAAAATTTTCTTGTTCCTTGACTTTCAGCAACAAAATTTTCCCATCTTGGGCAAAGGAGAACAATTCTGGGTATCGCAACTTGTAAGGCGTCCCATTAAACGAATCTTCCCAAAATTGTATAGTGTCTCCTTTTCCTGTTTGCACTGCAGTAATACCTTTATATAAATCCAATAATTTTAAGATATCTCTCCACCAGAACGAGCCCTTTTTCCTATTGTCAGGCAGCCGGTTATTATTATAATAGTTTTGCCATAAAAGTTGTACCCAAGGAAGGTCTTCTTTGTTCATGAATTTGTTAAGTTGCTTCAGCAGAAGAGCATTATTCTGGGTTCTCAATTTGATCACTCCTAGGCCCCCTTCAGATTTTGGCCGTGTTACCAAATGCCAGGCTGCCATTGGCGGTTTCTTGGCATTGATATTTGATCCCCTCCAAATGCCATATCTTCTATACTGATCAACTTGTTTGATGATGGTGTCAGGTATATGTAAGGTACACATATAGAAGGTAGGGAGAGAAGAGAGCACTGAATTGACCATTTCTAGCTTCCCTGCTATATGACATTGATGAACCTGATGTCATATATGTCATTCTGAATGACATTGATCTTGTGGATGTTGTGAACTTTGGCGTTCCTGGGGTGAACATGGTTCCCAAAGCTCAATATGTGCTTCGCCTTGACACTGCAAAAAACAAGATCCGTGGTCACTTCAAAGTCATTCTTGACAAATTGACACCACGATTTCCCAAACTCTTTGCTACTACTGCATTCAGTGCACACTTGCAGGGCTCAAAGAACTTCCAGGTACCCTTCTCTCTTCCCATCTCTTCACATTTTAGGGTCTAGTTCTGTTCTCTCTTTTTCTATTGGTGTTTGTCTGTTTAGTTTTTTAATATCCTTCACAAACAGTCTTCGACCTGTATGATTATTAACAAATGCAACGACAACAAGGTGTATTTAAGGTTACTTTTATCATGCAGAATAGCACCTTAAAGCTATAGGATAAAATTAACTGTGCCAGTTAGTTATGAATTTTGAGAACTATAATTTACCATGTGGAACCTTCTGATAATTGCAAAAATGCCTCTGTTGTTTTTTTTTTTTGAATGAAATGCCTATTGGTATTGATCCATGATTAGCCATGTTGCAGTTGCACCCAATCTTTTTCTTACACCTCGGAACCAATCTTACATGTTATTCTTACTTTGATAGAATGAAGTTATTTTTCTCTTTTGAACTAATATTCAATTGAAATGCCTTTTTTATTCCTGTTAGCTAGGTTGGATTAGAAGCAAGTGATGCAGAATTAAGCGCGAAGCAGATAATAAAGCATACAAGTGAGGCTGGAGAAAGCAAGAAGCGGAAGAGGGATTGAATGAATCGTCATGTGGAATAGCTAGGTTTTGGTCTTCTATTTAACTAAAAGATCTGTATTACGAGAGTAGCACGTTATGGATTAATCTTTGTTCTGCCATTTGGTTTGAATTGGTCTGTTTATGTGATCAGGTTTGGATTTATTGCTTTTTGTTTGAATTTTATTATTTTTGGGTTTCTATCTCTTTTTGGTTGGTGGAGCATGTGCTCTCTTGAACTGTGGAACACAGTATCTTCTATCTTCGAACCATAAATTGGATACTTCCAGCTTTCGTAGCGACGCTTGGCGTTCTTGATCTGTCGCCGCTACTGAAGCAGCTGCCGGATCCTGGCCTTGGGTAAACACTTTTTGCGCTTAATACGATTAAGCAATGAGACCTCAGTGTGCTGGATTGGTAAAGTCAACAGAGTTGTATTAGACCAAATCGCTAAAATATGCATCCAGCTTACATGAATTTACAGAAAAACCACGAGATGATTGAATTAATTTGCAGGGGGGGGCGTCAATGATCATGAGGGTAGCTGTGAACATGGCTTAGCTCTCATGCCTCATTCTTAACTACCCGTTCTAAGGACCTGAGATGGAGGTTGTAACTGACAACAGATAAGCCAATAACACGATGGTGTGGCTGGCGGTGCTATGGGATAACATTCAGAATCGTAGAACATTCTAAACCAGTAAAACTTACCTGGATGGACGTCGGCGAACTATATGTCAGTTGCACATGCATGCGAAGACAGATGAACCTATGGATGATGGTTGGTTTTGAGTAGCATGTGGAAACATTCCGTGCTGATGACTTTGTTTCGTCCTTTGAAGATTTGTCTAAGTTATCTACAACAACGCTAGTCAACAAAATTTATCAGACAAATGATTCGTTGTTACGTAATTATTGGTTCTAGACCCACGGGCATAATAAGCACGTTTGGATAAAATTTTTGTCACTTGTAGCTCTAAATTCTAATGGTACAACACAAATGTCCAACTGTGTTGGATTAATTCACCATCCCTACTAAATCCTTTCGACAAGGCATGGAACCAATTCTGTTTCGTGAGAAAATAAAGGTTGGTAATTAACTTTGGTTGCTTCTGTAGCTCAGCGTAGCGAGGCCGAGCTGGATCAGTATTGAGACACGCTTCAAATAATACATATATATATGAAATATGAAGAAAACTATGCCTTCATACGTACAGGGAGCACAAATGAATGGCACAACAGAGCGGGGAACATGCATGTTTTTACAATAAGATAGGGAAACAATTAGTCAACGGCTGTACTAACGAACAAATCAGAATAATATCAAAAGCAACATGGCCAAAATAATTGTTGGCATTCCGTCTCCTCGCTGGACGGAAGCCTACACGATCATGTGAGGTCAACATGGAAGACATGCATGAGAGCCGAAACGGCCAAGGGCCTGGGCATGCACGCAGCTATAAATAGAGGCTCGCAGCTCAGAGCTAAGCACCAGCAAGATCAGTGCTTACTAGCAGCATATCACAAGCCTCCTTCGTGAGTGAGCAACCATGAGGCTCCGATTACTCCACCTCGTCCCCCTCCTGCTCCTCGCCTGCTGCGGACCGGCGAGCGCCGCCGGCGGGAGCTGGAAGTTCCTGCAGAACGTCGGCGTGTCCGGGATGCACATGCAGCTCCTGCACAACGACCGCGTGATCCTCTTCGACCGCACCAACTTCGGCAAGTCCAACCTGAGCTTCCCCGCGGGCACGCCCTGCCGCGTGAACCCGCAGGACCTCGCGCTCCCGCAGGGCGACTGCACCGCGCACGCCGTCGAGTACAGCGTCCGGGACAACACGTTCCGGCCCCTGGTCCACATCGTCACCGACACGTGGTGCTCCTCGGGCTACGTCACGCCCGACGGCACCCTCGTCCAGACCGGCGGCTGGAGGGACGGCTACCGCAAGGTCCGCAAGATGCCGGCGTGCAACGACAAGACCTGCGACTGGTCCGAGAGGCTGAACGACCCCAACGTGCTCGCCGCGGACCGGTGGTACGCCACCAACCAGAGGCTCCCCGACGGCAACGCGATCATCGTCGGCGGGCTCGGGCAGCCCAACTACGAGTTCTACCCGAAGCCCAGCCCGTTCGGGCCCGGCACCTTCGCGCTGCCGTTCCTGGGGCAGAGCAACACGCTGTACCCGTTCGTGCACCTCAACATCGACGGCAACCTCTTCATCTTCGCCAACAACCGCGCCATCCTGTTCGACTACAGGACGGGGCAGGTGGTCCGCACGTACCCCACGCTCGGCAACGGCGAGCCCAGGACCAACCCGGAGGCCGGCTCGTCCGTGCTCCTCCCGCTCAAGCCCAACCCGACCGAGGCCGAGGTGCTGGTCTGCGGTGGCTCCCCGCCCGGCGCCAACGCCAACGCGCAGAAGGGCATCTTCAACACGGCCCTCACGACGTGCGGGCGGATCAAGATCACCGACCCCGCGCCGGCGTGGACCATCGAGACGATGCCGTCGCCGCGGGTCATGGGCGACATGATCACGCTGCCCAACGGGGAGGTGGCCATCATCAACGGCGCCAAGGACGGCGTGGGCGGGTGGGAGGCCGCCGACACCGCGGCGGACGGGCCCGTCATCTACAGGCCTGGGAACGCGCCCGGGGCCCGGTTCGAGCCGCAGAACCCGGCGGGCACCGCGCGGAACCGGATGTACCACGCCTCGGCGCTGCTGCTCCGCGACGGCCGCGTGCTCGTGGGCGGCAGCAACCCGCACCAGTTCTACGTCTTCGACAACGTCAAGTTCCCCACCGAGCTCAGCGTCGAGGCCTTCTCGCCGGACTACCTCGACAGCGCCAACAACGCGCGCCGCCCCAAGATCGCGTTCCCGTCGCCCACCGGAGACGCGGCGCGCGTCAAGTACGGGACGAACCTGACGCTGTTCTTCGGGAACCAGGAGCTCGGTCTCGATGTCTCGGTGACAATGGTGGCGCCGTCCTTCACGACGCACACGTTCTCCCAGGGACAGAGGCTGCTCTTCCTCCAGACGCAGGTGATGAGGCCAGATGGGTTCATGGCGAGCGGCGGGCAACAGATGCCCCTGCCGCCTGGCGTCTTCCAAGCGACCGTGCAGATGCCTGCCAAGCCGGAACTGGCGCCGCCGGGCTACTACATGCTGTTCGTCGTGAACGGGCGCATTCCGAGCGAGGGGATCTGGGTGCACATCAGCTAGAGGCCGGGCCGGACTACGTACAGAATGGTTCATTCATTCCATTCGTTCATGAGCTACCGCCATCTAATTTGTTTTTAACCATTCCAAAATGGTTTATGTGTCTATCACCTTCTTATTTTCTACAGCTATTATGTACTAGTATCATGTAATCAATTGAAATTAATGAGATGATATCTAATATTGTTATTATCGATCATGCAGTATCTACCATGGCAACAGGAAAAAGTATCCATTGTCTTCACATGATTTACCGCTTTCTGACACATTCTGAACGAAATAAGCAGGGTGGACAACGCTTGGCTAATATCCAAAATCTAAGCGTTGCTTTACCCTTTATGTATTATAGAATCGTGCGCTTTTTTTTTTGTTTTTTATATATGACGCCTACACTTGAAGTTTCCTGAGGAGCTTTCAAATATTGTATTATAGACTTCCATTTCGGATCACCTCAATACGTTCAGAACCCAAACTAGAATCAGCAGTTTCAACTTTCATTCTCAAAATGTGATGAAAATTATCCCGTATCAAACTGGAGTGTACGACTTTACTGAAAGATGGACGGTCTTGACAGTCTCGACCCGCAACGGCTAATGCAGAGGGCCCGGTCAAGGTGGACGCATGGTAATCGGATTTGGGCTATTAGGATTTATTGGGTTGGGCTGAAATCGTGCATGGATTACAGCATGGAAATGTGTGGTAGACAGGCCTGCCTTCAAATTGACAACAAATATGTTCAATGACAATTGACAAAAGGAAGAGTCATATTTACCTCGCTCAACTCTTGTGGTTGTTCGATTTTTATCTCTCAATCATAAAATTATTGGGTAGGATGACTCCCTCAACTCCTGTTCAGTTTTCCTCCCTCGGTGGATTTAACAACGGTTTTGGCTGACATGGCATGCGGACCCACCTAGCGGAATGACATATCACATTTATTTTTCTTTTTTCTCCCTCCCCAACACACACACACACACACAATGTCACGAGCCTAGCTGCCTTTAGCTCGCGTCAACGCGTAGTCCGCCGCTGCCCTCGCTGTCTTTGGCCCCTCGATGTGCGTGCCTCCCGGGCCTCCGTCGTGACATGGGCGTGGGTATGATCGAACTGCGTTGGGCATGCCATGGGCGGGCACGGGCTGGGATCGAGTCTTGCCAAGCACGAAGACGGCACAGGCGGAGCGTGACTAGGCGGGTCGTGGCGGGCCAACCTCTACGGTCTCTTCCACACCTCCGACCTCACGTCGATCATGTCCTCGGCGGGGGTTGTGCAACTATCGCCATGTCCGTTGCCCTCCTCCTCCTATTGCCGCTCTGCGCCTCTGCGGTCCATCGCGCTGCCGACCACCTCTTCGAGGAGAAGCTCCAGTGTCCCCCACCCAATCCCACCGCAATCGACGGCGTGGCCCAAAATAGCCTCCTCCCCCAATCCGCTAGGACTTGGTCGAGCTTCACACATGGTGAAGGCGGAGCTCCGCCGGGCTTAGGCGAGCATGTCCTTGCACCTATGCGGCGAGGTTGGCAGCATGTTGCGCACCGACACGACTAGAGGCGACGTGTTGCGCGTCGACATGACCGGAGGCGGCACGCGTAGCCAAGGGAGGGAGAGAGTTTGGGGGGGGGGAAGAGAGAAAAATGTGACGTGCCATTCCGATAGATGGGCCCACACGTCACGTCGATCAAAGTCGTCGTGAAAACCACCGGGAGGAAAACCGAACGGAATCATGAGTTGAGAGAGTCATCCTACTCGATTTTATAATTGAGAGATTAAAAACGAACAACCACAAGAGTTGAGGAAGGTAATACTTAGTTCTTCCTTGACAAAATAGCTCCTCCCCTCCTCTAGTCCAATGACAATTGACAACAGTCAAATACTACAAAATATGGTCAACTTTCTAGTGACTGTGCCAAATACATAAATGTCATCACAACTCAAGCATTCCGTGGGTATGTTGGGCATAAAGAGCTTCTTGGTGAAAACTCTGACGATCAGCAAACGGTGTAATTTGACTTGACCCTTTGCTTCTAATTTTTAACTAAGTTACTATACATTAATCAATTGCACATAACAACTTAAGCTGATAGAGAAATTTACTTATGGTTCAACATTATCCAACACGCAGGATTCTTGATAAGTGTTTGCTCACTTCTATTCATCTAATTTTGTTATCATTCTTATTTTTCTTTCAGAGTGGCAGTGCCTGCCTGCTATTTAGAGTCAGCAAAGTGAAAACCGACACGGCCTCAGCTTCCTTACAAGCTCCAACCGAGCACACCCTTTGATAATCCAAATAACAAGTCCTTCCACTGCCGCTGAGAGCTCGATCAGTCTTCAGATCAAACCGGTGTTTGCCGGGTGCTGGAAGAACCGAAGAACCGTGCCGCACACCGTGTCTCTCGTCGGCCGGACGCGTGCGGCGACCACGTCTCAGACGACTCGATGGACCCATGCATATCTCTCCAAGCTAATTTTGTGGTTGGGCCGTCAAGGTCGCGCCAAAACCCGAATCTGCCTAGCCTCAATGTCGGCAAATCAGTGCTCCAAATCATTCTGACGCAGAGCGTGAAAACAGAGCCGGGACCGAACACATTTTCGATATTTCGGAGATGATGGATGACTGATCCAATTTTGAAGAGCCACCCGGAGGCCGGAGCCTTTCAGGCTTGGATCTTCGTCTTCTCAATAAGCTAAGCTCAATTGTCACTGTGACGTTACGTACTGTGTCAATAAGCCGTCCTGATCATTCAGATACTCGTACAATGAAGCGCTGGTGCTAACAGTTTCTCATGTCTCCCATTCCGAGATACTATTAGTTTCAATCAGCGCTACCGTGATTATCATTTTGGGCTGCATTTAAACTTTTTTTCGTGCAACAGGGTAATTTTTCCAGGGACGTAATTATAAACAGCCGAGATGTACTAAGCTGACTCTTTGGTCAATCTGAATTCTGGCTAGTGTACATACAGCTAGCCCACACCAAATTAATGATATTTTTGAACTAACCACCAACTTGATGACGATTGCAAATAAACATCTTGTTTCCAAACGAACTGATTTATTTCTTCCAAAGGCAATACTATAAACTAAATCTTATTAAGTTCTTCATAAAAAGGGCATGCATATTTACTACTCCGAAATCAAATAACTGGGGTTTGAACTTGAATGATTTTTTGTTGTCCAGCCATTCTTTCCCGTGTTTTTTTCAATCTATCACGAGATTTCAGCCATATACATCCTCATGGTCCTAAATACTTATATTAGAGAAAACAATAAGCCCGCCATTCAATAGTATTTTTTAGGAAGTCCACGCGAAACCGTTGGCTGAACAAGAAACCAAAAACTTGGTCAGATTGTGTGTTGATTCTGAAATTGATATAAAACATAGGCAATTACGAGGGTGAAAGTTACTTAGTAAGTAAGAATGAAACATCATTATCATTAGCTGTTCTGCACAACGGGTGATCGGAACAGGAGAGATATTATCAAGCCTAGCACCTAGCCCTGATAGAATAGAGTAAAATCCCGTCAAAGTGTGTGTTCGTTTCCTAGAGTCTAAATTTTAGAGACTGTCACATCAAAAAGAATCTTATTATTTAAGAGTATTAAATAAAGTTTAATTATAAAACAAATTACAGGCCCCTAGACTAATTTATGAGACGAATCTAACGAGGTTAATTAAGTCGTAATTAGAAGACGGTTACTTGTAGCATCATTTTAGCAAAATATAGATTAATTAAGCTCATTAGATTCATCTCGAAAATTAGCACCTATCTATCAATAGGGTTTTATCATTAAATTGATCGAAATATTCATAAATAATAAGATTCTCTTCGATGTGTTAGTGCTTAAATTTTAGAGGAGGAAACGAACACACCCAAAGAGGCTCCACCAAACCGTGCATCGTTTTCCTTCCAGGCCAGCCCAGATCGCCTCGCCTGTTCATATTCATCGAGGTTAACGCCATCGCTATCTGACTGTACCACAAATTTACAAGAATGGCAAGAACTTGGGTGCGAAGAAAGGAAGATCCCGAGCAACGGGACAAAGAAGCTCGCATTCCCGGGCGACGGAAAGGTAAGAGGACACGGTGCGCCTAGCAGAGACGAACAAAAGCATCCAACTCCGCAAAGGGATCGCGACAAAGCCAAGTGGTTGGACGAATTATGGACCAGATCGCTATCACCCCACCCCGGCTTACAATATTGCCAAGATATTGTCTGGCTGACTGGCTATCTATGCAGGCACACACATCTACCGCACCATACACCGATCACCATCGTCTCGGCGACGTCGCCGTCTCCGAATTCCACCACCAGGGAATCCGGATATAGATGGCGTCTCTATGGACTCGGTGGAGATGGGATCTCGCCTCCTCCGCATAAAAATCGCGTGGCTTTGGACGATACAGCGAGTCGGCGCTGCGCAGTGAGCCGGTGATGCTTGCCCGCCGTTGCCGTTTGTCTATGCCCTATGGCCACCGCTCGGCACTCGCGCAGGTGCAAAGTGAAAAGGGTTTTCAAAAGACGCCGGGTCGCGTGGATGCTTCTCACCTTTTCGTGGCTTTCCGTCCTAGCGGCGGAGAGACGGCGTGAAGGAGGCTGCCGTGCAGCTGGTCCCACTTGAGCGAAGGTCCGTGGACACAGTTGGCGAACGTCAAATGAACCCGACGTCAACGATTTCCAACGCCGAGCGATAAATCCAAGACGAACAAGCGAGAAAACAAGAAGCGTGTCAGTAAAAAAACTAAGGCCCTGTTCGTTTCCTGCACTCTAAAATTTAACACTCGTCATATTAAAGAGAATCTTACTATTTATATTTATGAATATTTTGATTAATCTAATGACAAAATCTTTTTGACAGATTGGTGTTAATTTTCGAGATGAATCTAATGAGCTTAATTAATCTAAGTTTTGCTAAAGTGATGCTACAGTAATCGTCTTCTAATCATGACTTAATTAATGTTATTAGATTCAGTCTCGTAAATTAGTCCATGATGTGTTCGTTTTCAGAGTCTAAACTTTATAGCTGTCACATAAAAAAGATTCTTATTATTTAAGAGTACTAAATAAAGTTTAATTATAAAATAAGTTACAGGCCTCTAGACTAATTTACGAGACGAATCTAATGACGTTAATTAAGTTATGATTAGAAGGCGATTCTTGTAGCATCACTTTAGCAAAATATAAATTAATTAAGTTCATTAGATTCATCTCGAAAATTAGCACCAATCTATCAATAGGATTTTATCATTAAATTGATGAAAATATTCACAAGTCTTAAATTTTAGAGGACGAGGAAAGACCTAAATATGCAAAATACAAGCAACATATTCGGTAGCCGCCAGACGCCGGACTACACGTGGCAGCCACCACGAGCCAACCTCGAAGCATCCCAAGCGTACCGTGCCTGGTCAGCCGGTAGCTGGCCCACAGCTCTATCCTAGACCCACCTGTCATTGACCGTCGTTCGTGAACCGCGGAGTCACCCTCCTCCCGAGACGGCTGGTGCCCTCGCTGCGCCCGGTGCACCGTAGTCCGATCCTTCTCGACCGCGAATAGCGATCCTGGGTGGGCCCCACAGGAGGAACCCTTGGCCAAGGAGGCCTCCACGGGTGACGGGTCCACGAACCGAGTCTATCCGGCTACTTGCCGGCCACGGAAAACCCGTAGTCCGATAAGGGTTGCTATAAAACGCGGGCCAAATCAGGGCTTCCTTCCCTCAGCCGCACGCGCCTACTTGCCCAAGAATCCATCCTCCCTCGCCGCCGCCGCCGCAGCCCGTCTCGCCGAGACACAAAGAGAAGCCGCAGAACCGAAAGAACTCGCCGAGTTCGAGAGAGATCCCGGGATTTGCTGCGTCGGGAGGCGGCGAAGGGGAAATTCGTTGAGATCTGAAGGTGTTGCGCGCTCGGGAACGAGGGGGTTCCACACATCGCTTCGTTGAATTGTAAGTTTCTTCCGGTCAATTCCCCTTTCTAGTCTAGGTTGAATCCTTGGGTTGATGTTCCTGAGTAGGTTGTTTCCTGATCTTGCTTATAGGCGTATAATTTATCCCTGTAATTCCTCGTTACGCTGATGGTTGACCATGGTAAAACGTTGTTAAAATTGAAATTGATGGTTGGAGAGACGCTATTTAGTCGTATTTAGGTTCAATAATGAACACATGATTGGTATTATAAGGTATTCTTTCATGTTTATGTCAGATCTGTGATTAAATATTGGTTCGTCTTCCATGTCTGTAGACAACAGTATGATCACTTTAGGCCGTTTATAAGCTGTAAATATTAATCCATGTGATCGTCTGCGCTTATGTATCTATAGGATTTTCTTTGTCGAGCATATGCTCGTTCGTGAATGGATATCTGAGGCTTTTTCATCAGCCTGTACCCTGTACTCTATGAAAAGTTGATGATGTACTTTCGTCCTTCTGCAGGATATTGATGTACTAATGGAGTCTAAGGGTGGCAAGAAATCTAGCAGTAGTCGTTCCATGATGTATGAAGCTCCCCTTGGCTACAGCATTGAGGACGTTCGACCTGCCGGAGGCGTGAAGAAGTTCCAGTCTGCTGCTTACTCCAACGTAAGGACCGATCATCTTAGTGATACTCATCATATCATCTTGCTTGATTCCTCGTTGCTAATGTCAATTGTTTCTTTTGCAGTGCGCGAAGAAGCCATCCTGATATCCCTTTCGTCCTCCCCACCTCGTAGTCTAGGATTTCTTTTCTTTCGCTTTGATTCTGACCATTCTCTCTGGCCTGCTGCTTCCTAATAATCGACCAGTTCTCTAGTCTTGCTCCTTGCACTCCTCCCTCCATCTCCTCCATTGTGTTCTAACCACCTGCTCCAATGGCTGTCCTTTCTGCTGCTGATGCTCCCCGGTCTCAGCGATCGGGTTTGAGGGCTACGAGAAGCGCCTTGAGATAACCTTCTCGGAGGCGCCCCTCTTTGCTGACCCTCATGGGCGTGGCCTGCGTGCCCTTTCTAGGGCCCAGATTGACTCTGTTCTGGATCTGGCACGGTGCACCATTGTGTCCCATCTCTCTAATGAGGACTGTGACTCCTATGTCCTCTCTGAGTCGAGCCTCTTTATCTATCCCCTCAAGATTGTCATCAAGACCTGTGGGACTACCAAGCTCCTGCTCACCATTCCCAGGATTCTCGAGCTTGCTGAAGAGCTGTCTATGCCGCTTGCTGCTGTGAAGTACTCGCGTGGGATGTTCATCTTCCCCAGTGCACAGCCAGCTCCCCACAGGAGCTTCTCTGAGGAAGTTACTGTGCTTAACCGCTACTTTGGCGGTCTTAAATCTGGTGGTAATGCTTATGTGATTGGAGATCCAGCAAAGCCTGGACAGAAGTGGCACATCTACTACGCCACTCAGTACCCAGAGCAGCCTATGGTTACCCTTGAGATGTGCATGACTGGTCTGGACAAGAAGAAAGCGTCCGTCTTTTTCAAGACATCTGCTGATGGCCACATCTCTTGTGCCAAGGAAATGACTAAGCTCTCTGGTATCTCTGAGATTGTCCCGGAGATGGAGATATGTGATTTTGACTTTGAACCCTGTGGCTACTCCATGAATGCGATCCATGGCGTTGCATCCTCCAACATCCATGTTACACCTGAGGATGGTTTCAGCTATGCCAGCTATGAGGTTATGGGCTTTGACGCCACTGCTCTGGCTTATGGTGACCTTGTGAAGAGGGTTCTCAAGTGCTTTGGTCCTTCAGAGTTCTCTGTCGCTGTGACCATCTTTGGCGGGCGCGGCCAAGCAGCAACGTGGGGGAAGAAACTTAATGCTGAGTTTTTTGACTGCAACAACATGGTAGAGCAGGAGCTGCCCTGCGGTGGACTTCTCATTTACCAGAGCTTCTCTGCTGCCGAAGGCATTCACCAGAGTGCTGCTGAAGACGCTGTTGTCGGATCTCCTAAATCTGTTTTCTATTGCTTCGAGGGCGAGAATGTGGAGAACGGTGCTCCTGCGAAGGACGGTAAACTGGCAAATCTTCTATCCTGGGAAGATTATGCCGTGGAGAAGGACGGGGTGCTTGATGAGTAAGATGGGACATCTGGTGTCGATTTGCTGCCGAGTACATTTTTTTATCTGCGTTATTATTGTCGTGGTTGTCGTTTGGTTATTCTGTGAAGCAGCCAAGCCAGGCTATTTTTATTATGAATAATAAACTATTTTCTGTAAGCATGTGTCGTGATGTGCGGCATGCTTTTGAACATGGGTGCAGCTCTAGGTGGTCTGCTGCGTCTACCACAATGAGCTTATGTATTTGAGAAATGTCTGTCAGAGCATATCAATAAAATATTTGTTCTTTGATACGTTTTGTTTTGCTACTCAATTAGCCTTGTTTTCCTGAATACAGTATATAAGATAGCATCATGAACCAACGCTGTGCCTTGTATGGATGCTCAAGGCCAGTCGAATTATCTTGTTAGACACCGGTTTGACTTTTTGCACTGTTTATCATTTCAATCAATTTCTCAAGAATGACTGGATGCACTGTATTTTTTGAACAGTTCTTGCATTTGGGTGTTAAATATCGTTAGGAATGAATAGGTTTGGGTGTTAAATATCGTTAGGAATGAATAGGTTCCACGGCCTAACCTGTCATCTATTAATAGTAAATGACATGACACCAGTTGCGTTTGGAAATCAGAAACTGTGCTGGAGAACCTGTTCCGCGTTTCTCCAGACTTTTGATTAGGCCTAGTGGCTGACGATGCCTTGTTCCAATAATTTGACTCCATCAACCGGCCTCTCGTTCGGTGGCCTCTCGTTGGCATCGCGAAACGCATCAACCGGCCCTGCCTGATATCGCCGGAGAAGACAGGTAGGGATTCTCAAGGATCTATTCCTCGCCGAACGCCGAACGCCAGCCAGTCTTTTGCCGAAACAAAAGCCGCGGGAATGTTCGCTCTCGCTCGCCAAACATCCCGGCGTCAACGTGCGCGAGTTCGCCCGTTTCCGGATCTGATCTCGATCTCGGTCTCGGTCGGTGCACGAGCCGGATCGGGCGTGCCAACTCGTGTATCACGCCGCGCGGTCTCCCCCTGCTTCGGGTAGGCAGCGACAGCGTCACGGCTGTTGCATCACTAGTCCCACGCCGTTCTGCCTTGCAGCCATGTGCGTTCTGGCAGCATCTCCGTTCGCGGTACACGCTGGACGCTAGTGCCCTCAAAAAGTCTCGCGCGCTCAGATGTCTGTCTGTCTGATCGTTTTCTGCGACGGAGCGCTCATTTTCACAGCCGACTGCCGAGAGAGCCCGCCGAGACACGGGCTGCCGGTCATCTGTACCGAAACTTTGGTTCCATCCGAGTGACAGGAATCGATTTGGCGTCGGGTCGATTTGCTGTGGCGGGGAGGGAGGCCGTGGACGTCTGAACATGTGCCTCTTTTCTCGAAGCGTTCGCCCAAGCAAGACAAGGCACAAGTTGCACTGAAGAAATGCCAGTGGCCTGTTACCGCTGTATCGACGACGCGCATGGTTGTTGCGTTTCGTGCTTGGGGCCCGGTCCGGTCCGACTGACGGCCCGCAGTCCCATAACCGCATGCGACAAGCGGTCCGGCCCAGAGCCGTTGGGCGCCTCAGGGATTAGGAATTTAGGGCAGATAAAATTATCACAAACAACTGTACCGTACTATATGTGAACTGTGAAGCGGTGAACGCCCACAAATCATCCCCGTCTCACAGATTAAACGTTGCTGACATTGTCAATGCCATGCGGCCGTGCCGGTCGCGAGAAGATATGGGTGGTGGCACTGGCAGGGCGACCATGTGCCCGCCTGTCCGAGACGAGACATGCTGCGTGCTACTTCTGCCGGCGCTCAATTCATTTCCGGCGACTTGTCCGGTTATTTTCAGCTTGTGCATTCATACCGGTGGTGCTACCAACCAAGCAGTTAATCCCTCATTACGAAGGGTTTGATTGCAGCTCTACTCCCGTGACCCTGTCGAGGTTACCCGCTAGTACTGCTTGCGCTGTACTCGCACTCGCATGTTCTTGCGCCTGGCATTCGTACCCGCGTGTGCCTTGCATTAGTAACTAGTACGGCTGAGTGATGAATCGCACGAACACGAATCCTTGGTACAAGGTACACAGCGTAAATTGAACCGGCCTTATCGGTTGCAGATAAAACGCACGCTGCCATCTACATAATCAGTTTATTGTGGTAATTTCCTTTTTCTAAGTACTTTCCACTGAACGATGATGCCATCTACTAAGCAAGAACAAAGAAACAGGCATCAACTACTACAACAACAAACGAATTTCTCATTCTCACACATCCCCCTTACATACGTGCAAACCTCAGCCGTTGACGGCAGAGCACGTCCGGCGGATCTCGCCGTCGTTGCCGGTCTTGACGCCGAGGTTGGTGAGCCTGGCGTAGGAGTCCGCCCAGCTGGAGAAGAAGGCGTCCTGGCTCTGCGCGAACGCCGCCACCGTGGCCCGGGTGGTGGCGTTCTGCACCAGCACGGCGTCCGTGCGCAGCAGGCCCCGCCCGTCCAGCAGGTTGCTGTAGTACCGGTTGTCGAACACCGACGCCGACCCGGAGTCGCAGGCCACCGCCGCGCCCGCGGACACGGTGCCGTTCACGGAGCACGCACGGATCAGCTCGTTCGCGTAATCCGTGTTCATCGACCCGTCCACGGGCGACATGCTCCCGTTCGCCACGCGGAACCGCTCGCCGAACGTGTTGCAGTGCGCCAAGCCGATGGTGTGGCCGCCTGAACGTCACGAGGCGTTAGTGTTTGGCTATACTTCTGCCGAAGTGAAATCACGGTAACATAAATGACTCGAGCAAAGCGTTCGTCTGTGTACCTGAGAGGGTGACGAGGTCCTGCAGGCTCATCCCCTTTTTGGCAAAGCTCGCTGCCATGGCATCGACGGAGAAGCCCGTGTCGATGATGTTTGCTCGGACGTTGGATGCCAGGGAGACAAGGCCGTCTCGTCTGCCCAGGGTAACAGGCACCGCTGGTCCTCCGGTCTGGTTTGCAACAAAATCATAAATCAGCATCTCGGTTAGTGGATTTTTTTTACATAATACAATAAACATTTTACAGTTTCTCTTTTTTACCAGTTGCATGCAATGTACACTAAACATAACTCTGTGCCAATTAGTTTACATCAGATTCACGCCGCTGAAAATCAGTTTGTAGCTAAAATGGCGAATGTTGCACCAACCGTGCAATTCAAGGAGATATTGTCCACCTTCCTTTGACACTGTTGTCAAACTTTTCTTCCTTATAGGATCCAATCACGAGACGGTGTGAAACAGAATTACGGTAATAAGCGGGCCAGACCACAAACATATGCAAACAAACATGATGTCAATGAAAAATACAAACTCTGTCCACAAAACTCATTATGCTGTCCCTATCCCTGTCCCAGTGCGCCTTTGTATTTGGGTCTAATCATACGACATTTAGAGTAACCTAGTACTACAAAATTTGCATTTGGAAGAGGCCTCCTCACATGATATACGGGACCAGGAAGAAACAATCCATTAAATGCTTAAGAGATCTAATTCCTTCAGCATTTAACGCAAGAGCTTCTCTGTAACTCTGCTGGCCTATTTTTCAGAAGTTGTTAGCCCAATGTACCGGTACGTATCAGGCAACCACCACTGCATCTCTAATCATTAAGTGGAAAATCGGCCAATGTAGGTACTTCACATGAAGCAACTTTGATACATGTGAAGTAGTACGGATCAGGCAACTAACAGAGCTTTCACTGAATTTTGCAAGAACCAAAAAAAAAATGCAGCAAACGTGAAGGAGATTTGAGCTTCATTGAGACTTACAAATATGACAGCGTCCCTTGCAGCAAGGACGAGGATGTCGCTGCAAGAAACTGTTGCGGGGCAAACGACTTCAAGCAACCTCTTGGCTGCGTCGATGACCTCGAACCCACCGAGTGAGAGATTTGCAGGGTCCGTCCTCTCCGTGCCGTTACCTTGGATCAACACTGAAGCATCGCATCCCTGGAATAGGAAAATTGAACTCGTAAGATGATTACTGTCAATGTGCTCTGCCTGAAAGTTTTCGCAAGCTAGATGGTGGTGCAGTTGGATGCTGCTGCCCTTCAAAAGCCATACACATCCGGTCTTTTGTAGACCAGAACCAGAATGTTGTTTGTGAACCTGGTAGTCAACTAGGCATCAATGACGTCTAATGATCTGGGTGTGGCCACCATATAGTCTACCTCTACCATTCTGAACTCATGCATTCTGTCGTAATGAAAGAAATGGAAACAACAATGGTGGTGCAGGGTTCGAACCACTTTGTCAGGGGATGCAATCGTGCTTGGAAACACTTTGCTGCCTGGACCATTGTATTAGGCCTTATTCGGAAAACAGGCACCGGTACCTAACTACCAGAACTGGCAATTGTTCGCTTCATTAGACATTAGGTGTGTGGATCAGACAACTACTTTTTTCTCAGCACTCTGATTCAGGGGATTAGAAATCACACTCAAAAGTAACCTGAAACTGGTTGTGTGACCACAGCATGAATATGGCCGAGATCTAGGCAGCATGCACAAAGAACCAAATAACTATATTAAAGATAAAGGACGATCGATCCATTTTCCAGGTTAGTTTACACGTGCAAAAAATCTCCCCAGGTTGCCATGCCACATTGTTTTCGCCAAATGCAAGAACAGCTAGAACGGCACTGCGAAGAATCAAAATCAGACAGTGCCCGTTTCTGCATACCTCGACGAAGCAGTCGTGGAAGACCATTCTGAGTAGCTTGCCGGGGATGGTGGGGTCGACGGTGGATGCCGACCTGACGACGTCCCTGACCGCGAGCTCCACGCCGGGGCAGGACAGCGCGTAGTAGCTGGGCGAGAGCTGGCCGAGCGCGGACGACGTCGACGGCGTGGGGGAGCTCGGAGGCTGCGGCGCCGGTGGTGAGGCCGCGGCCGGAGACGGTTTGGGAGCGGGGGCTGGGGACGGTTTTGGGGCCTGCGGTGGCGCAGGTGGGGCCGGGGATGAGGTCGGTGGAGGTGACGGCGGCTTTGGCGCCGGCGCCGCGGACGGGGACGGTTTCGTAGGCTGAGGCGGCGCGGGTGAGGATGGCGAAGGTGACGGCCTCGGCACCGGCGCCGCGGGTGTTGGCGGTTTGGAAACCGGCCGCGGCGCGGGCGGGGTCGGTGGCGAAGGTGGAGGAGTCGGCCTCGGCGCCGGCGCGGCGGGCGGAGGAGACGGTTTCGGAGCCGGGCGTGGGGACGGTGGAGGTTGCGTGACAAATGGAGGAGGCGAGGGCCGCGCCGTAGGCCCCGCGCGGGGCTGAGGCGGCGTGGGGCTCGGCCTCCGGGCCGGCGCTGGGGCACGAGCCGCGGTCGGCGGGGACGACGGCTTCGCAGCGGCCGACGGCACTGATAGCGTGGGGGCAGGCGCTTGCGAGGCGGCGAGCGCCAGCATCGCCGACAGGACCAGCATTGCGCAGGCGGCGGCGGCGCCGAGCCTCCGCCCCATCGCGAAACCGAACGACACGCACGTCGTCCTAGTAGTCCCTAGAGAGATGAGGAGGAGGAGGGGAGGAGGAGGTGCTTCGGTCACGGGCGCGCGGCTGGGCCGGGCGTTTTGTGGTGGCGCGGCGTGGGCGTGGTGTGGAAAGAGGCGGCAGCTGGGGGCATGCACTGTTGCACACGGGATAGAGATGGGTGGTCTGCTAGCCTAGCCGCGGATGGAGCGTGGCGAATCTATCGTGACCGACCTCTCTCTTTCCCCGGCTGGCTGGCATTAAGAAGGGCGGCAGGCAGCAGCGGGTAGTAGCGGCGGTTCAGGGGCACGTAGCGCGATCTATACGTCTCGAGCGCGCCGGCCCCACCCAAAGCTACACATACGTACGTACTGAGACCGTGATGGCGGCGCCGGCTTAATTCCGTCTACCTTGGTATGTAGACGTCGAGTATACGACTGGTAGCTTAGCTAGACAGCCTCACACACAGCGTCGCAGCGAGGATATCCTGAGAATTTAGCTTAGCTCATACGCAAAACCTCCCAAATTCAGTTTTAAGCTCAGCTCAGTTTACGCATTACTGCTGCTAGTGTCGTCTCTCAGTCTCTCTGAACCCGCTCACACCGGTATCTCGACACGGTGATAAATGCTGTCACGCGGCAGGCAGCGGCACTGCCCTCAGCTCTGCCCGGCCCGACCTGGTCCGTCCGTTTTCCCGCCCCGGAACGGAACCCGCCGGTCTCTTCCTTCCGGGAGCTTCCGGCTGAGCTGAGCTAGCTCGGGCCGACGCGGCGCAGCATGTGGATGCAGTGTTCATTGATGGCGACCGAGCAAAGGGGTGCCGCCTGGCTGGGGCCCAGCCGAGACTCTCTCGCTGCTGCTGGTGCGCCCATCAATGGCCGCATTCACTTCTCTGCGTCGCTGTTTGTTGGCGGAGGGAGGACGAGGTCGGCGGGCGGGCCCGGCGTGCTCCGCCGGGGTGCGCGCCGTGGAGCACAGCGCCCTGCCCTGCCTCGCGGATCGCGCGGATCACGGTCCTGCACCTACTGGGACCGTGAGACCAGGGTGGATTGCCGCCTGGGTGTCTCAGATTTTGACTATGGACTGCTGTACTTGCACTGTGGCGCCACCTCCTTTCTGGCCCTTTTCAAACTGGGCAGCGAGGAATATTTCGTACTGGCCGGTAGAGCTCCCCGGCGACGGTGGATGGGGGATGTGCCGGCCGGTCGCCGGTTGTGCTCCTTCCACACCGCCAGCTGCTCCGCGCCCGCCAACCACCAGTTTACTGCTTTGCGTTACCGGACCTGTCCGCCGGCACGTGTGCGATGATGAGCACTGCTAGCTATAGAAGTGGGTACAGCTGTCGACGAGCTTGCTCCCATACGACGGACTGCGCCACAGGATCAGTATGCTTTCTTCCGCTCATGTAACGTTTTTTCTGGGGACACGCTGAAAGATCAGTATGCTTGCCAAGAAGAGTACAGGCGGAACGCGACACGATTTTGCATAGTATCCTCCTGGATTTTTTTTTTTTTTTTGATAATGTATCCTCCTGGATTTGGCTCAACAGCGGCACGATAGCTTCGTGCTGTGTGCGTCTACGCTGGTCGTTGCTCTATTTAGGCCATCTCCAAATCGTGGGCATGATACTATTCTGACGGATTCGAAAGATGTTTATGCCAACCGTGGAGAAATTTTTTTGCAGGAATTGAACCTAAATTGGAAAAATAAATCCTATATATACCCTTTGAATCGAAGGATTGTTTCATTTAAAATTTGGAAGAAAGGAAAATTTTCTCCATAATTTGAAGGAATTTAGCATGAGGTCCAACCTCGTGTTAAATTATTTCAAAAGTTTTAAGGTATTTCATATCTCTCTCTGTTCCCTCTCACTAGTGAACATGTAATCTCAAAATTTATGTGTTTTTCTTGCGATATATCCAACCATTTAAGGGAAAAAATTCTGCATTTTTAGTCATTTCACAAGATTTAATATCGCATACAACATTTTCCTTTTCCTACAGCCCTCGTAACGTCCGGAAAATTTTCTCCTTTCCATCATCTACATGACTACATCCACGCCATCGTTTTCTTACGAAAATGCATACTCACTGTCATGAGTTCTAAGGCCAGTCTCAAGTGAAGAGTGTCATCACATAATTATCAAAAAGAATTTTTTAAGAACCGTGTCGGTGGAGGGTCATGGTGATGACACTCATCTCTTATTCCATGACACTCTCTCTCTTCTCTCTCATGCCATGTCAGCAAATTTAATGCTTATGACACTACCGTAACACTTCCATTAAAACTGATCTAACTGCCCAAATCGGTTCTAATCAGTCTTCTCTCTTCGAGGCAACGCCACCGTCGTGGCTTCCTCCTCTTCTGGCTTCTATTTTTTTTGAACTCTCGTCCTCTTCTGTCTTGCGTACATACAGCGGCGTCCTTCTCATAGTCACACCCTTCGCTTGCCGTTGCATCGTGTGAATCCTCATAATGCACAACCAGCTTGCGGAAGGCACATGAAAAGTGGTAAAAGGTTAATTAGTAGCAATATATAATTATCAAAGATGGTTGCATCAAAATTCAAAATAGTTGTTCCAGGCATGCAAAATGTGTTGACGTTGTACTTTTATGGACACATGGCTTCTATTTGCAGTTGGCAGTTGCTTGGTAACAGCAAGTGCAGAAACTAAATTCTGACGAGAGGTGTGTTCGTTTCTTGGGTCTAAATTTTAGAGCTGTCACATCAAAAAGAATCTTATTATTTAAGAGTATTAAATAAAGTTTAATTATAAAACAAATTACAGACCCCTAGATTAATTTACGAGACGAATCTAATGAGGTTAATTAAGTCGTGATTAGAAGACGATTCATCGTAACATCACTTTAGCAAAATATAGATTAATTAAGCTCATTAGATTCATCTCGAAAATTAGCACCAATCTGTCAATAGAGTTTTGTCATTAAATTGATCGAAATATTCATAAATAATAAGATTCTCTTTGATGTGACAAGTACTAAATTTTAGAGGTGAGGAAACGAACACACCCGAAGCAACGTCCAACTTGTACCTTGCCACATTAACTGACTACCGACACACACACACACAACCGCAAGCGAATTCAGGAAAAGGGCTCTAAAACAGGGGAGTTCATAAGGTTCAACACACACACACACACCACCTCGTGTTTAAATATGAATAATTGGCCAATGTCAAACTATAGTTAAAGAGAGAATTCCTTATTTGACCTAAAAAACTCACCTCTTCCTTTCTTGACCCAAACTAAATTGAAGTTCCCTATTAGGACCGAGATCAAAATTTAGTTCCTTCCGTGAACTCTGTTTGCTTCTTCCGTGAAGTGCCCCTTGACAGAAATACAAAATGACTATACTACCCCAGCTTGACTTCTTCGATCCCCAATTCCCGTGCGCGCCGACCGCAGGCGGGAACCAATTCGTTTCGCGGCCGACGGCGGCATGGAGGACGCGATGGCGAATCTCGGGCGCTCGCCACGGGCTAAGCCTTCGCCATGCGCGAGCCCCCTCCTGCAAAGTCATGCACTAGCCAGCCCACTCGCGAAAGTCGCGGATGTCGGGGCCGCTCGCCACGGGCTAGGATTTCGATGCGGGAGCGACCACCAGGCAGGACGGCTGCAGGCGTCGAGCGCCACGCAAGCTATCACGACGGCAGGTGCTAGCCTTATCACTCCGTCCACGAGCGGAAGGCGGGCGCCGGCCGGACGCTGCGCCCACTAGCACGAGCCAGGGTGCCACGGCCACGGGCACCGGTCGGCTGTTGCGGCCACGGGCGTGAGCCGGCGCGCCTCCATTGGTCAAGCTTCTAGCTCCCGGTCCCAGTGCGCGTCCGTCCACGACTCGGCCGCCAATGGCGCCCCTTCCAGACAGGTCAACAACCGAATGGCTCCAAGGGTGAGTGCACCATCCGATTTTGGCCTTTTGGTTTAGGTGTAGGTTCTTCCTTCTTAAATCTAGGTTGGTTATTTTTCAATAACAGGTTAGATCCCAATACAAGTTTCTTGCTGAAAATTAAATTGGTGGGCAATCGAAAGGAAGTGAGAAAGGATGTGAAATGTTTTAGCTTTGAGATGGTTGTGGATTCAGACTTGACAAATTTGAAAGCTCTTGTTGAATCTGTGGTAGAGCAATATCCTCCACGTTATTTGGAAGTAGCACACGTTCAATACTATGATGAAGTTCTCAAAACATTTCCCGAAATCAAATGTGACCAAGAGTTGATGGACATGTTTAGTAAGCATTGTGAGACAAAGGTTGTCATCATGTTCATTGTATATCGTGGTCCTTGCGATCCATATGAGCCGATCATAGAATGGGAGTTTGAAGATGATGAGCAGCCAATGAGCAACACGAAGAATGATGACGATGGGTATCTTAGAAATCCATTACCGGAGAATGAACATGTAGGTGTTGATGAGGAGAATATGTATTTAGAGATGGTTCCACAAAATGAACCATCTAATGATAAAGAGAAGAATGATACTTTGGTGGTACCTTGGTCCGATGATAAAGAGAAGGATGATAGTGAGGATGGTGATGACACCGAAGATGGGGATGATAGTGAAGATCGGGATGAGAGTGAAGATGGAGAAGCAGCTCAGGAAGACTTGCCATGTAATGAGGAAAATCATGCTCCAAGTATAGAATATGATCCAGATGATCCTCCAATGGAAGTGGGCTCCACTTATCCTAGTATGAAGATGTTCAAATTGGCTATGTCTCAAGCATGCAATTAGACATCAATTTGAGTATAACATTGCAAAAAGTGCACCAAAGAGGTTTAGGGCATATTGTTCAAGGAAAGTCTTGGATAAGTGTCCATGGTGGATATATGCATCTACCATCGAGGATGGATGCACCGTTCGGGTAATTGCCTATGCATAAAACTTACTAATATGTATGTGCTTTCATGTTTTTTATTTGGAGAATAATTAAAATATGTATATTTCTCTTCTTTTTTAGGTGAGAAAAACCCTTGTGGCCATGACTCGCTCTAGTACAAGAAGGAAAAAGAATGTCAAGAATGCAACCAAACATTGGATATGTCAAAAGGTGAAGGACTTTCTCATAGATGATGCAACTTTGGGGGCGAAGGCATTGCAAAAGAAGCTTAAAGAACACCATAAGGTTAACATCCACTACAAGAGAGTATATATGGGTAAGGAGCTAGCATTGAGAGAACTTTATGGTGACTGGGATTGCAGTTTTGATAATCTATATAGGTTTAAAGCTCAAGTTGAGAGTTGTTGCCCTGGTAGCTCGAGTAATTATTGACCATCACACAATTAATGGTAAGATCAGATTTAGAAGATTCTTCTTTGCATTGAAACCTTGCATAGATGGGTTCCTCAATGGCTGCAGACCATACCTAGCAATAGATAGCACATTCTTGACGAGCGGGTTCAAGGGGCAGTTGGCTAGTGCTTCAGCTGTTGATGGCCATAATTGGTTATATCCTGTTTGCTTTGGAGTTTTTGATTCAGAAACTAATAATAATTGGATTTGGTTCATGAGTCAGCTTAGAGAGGCCATAGGATCACCAAGGGGCTTAACCATATGCACTCGATGCTTGGACAAGTTGTGATGGAAGGGGTGGGTAAAATATTTCCAGGGGTTGAACATAGGGAATGTATGTTCCATTTGGTGAACAACTTCAAGAAGAGGTTCCATGGAAAGGTGTTTGATGACCATCTATGGGCAGCGGCTTATTCATGGAATTCTTATTTGTTTGAGAAACATTGGGCAGCAATGGAGGAAGCAAAGCCAACTGCTACTAATTATCTAAGGAAATCCCATAAGAAATTATGGACAAGGAGCCAATTCTCAACCATGTCCAAGGTGGACTATGTGACCAACAACCTTGCAGAGTGCTTAAACAATTGGATCAAGCATCACAAGTGACAAGGAGCCAATTCTCAACCATGTCCAAGGTGGACTATGTGACCAACAACCTTGCAGAGTGCTTAAACAATTGGATCAAGCATCACAAGTCATTAAACTTGGATGATTTCATGGACAAGATTAGGCAACTACTTATGATCAAGTGGAATCAAAGAAGAAAAATATCAAAGAAATTTGATGGCTTGATCTTGCCACACATAATTACAGGATTAAATGAAAGAAGTAGAGAATTAAACTTGGAAGTCGAAGAATGCTCGAAGAAGTGGGTCAAGTGACTACAATGGGAGGTAATGGCTTCGATTTGTGGTCAACCTTCATGACAGGACATGTTCTTGTAGACAATGGCAGATTTCTGGCATTCCGTGTAACCATGCACTTGCATTCATCACATCACTTACTAATGAACCAATAGAGAAACATGTTGACTTCTATTACTCCATTGAGAAATTTAGAATTGCATATAGTCAGCTCATCCCTGCTATGCCCGACAAGACCCAGTGGCCCAAATCAACCCATGGATTTTTCATGCACCCACCTTTGTTGAAAGTCTGTGACTGGAAGGCCTAAAACTGAAAGGTTTAAAGGTACCAGTGATGGTACCAAGAGAAAAGGACAGCACAAGTGCCCTATTTGTGATGACTATGGGCATCACCGGCATAATTGCAAGAGGGGCAATCCAGAAGATATTGCTGCTATGAAAGCTATTAGGTAATAATGTGTGGGTATTAGTCTAATTTCTATGCTATTTTCATGAATAACATATCAGGGCCTTTCTAATTGCTATTGTAGAGGAACACCAAAGAAGAGGCTAAAAAAACCAAATCTGTTGGAAGTTCTATTGTGCCTTTGGAGGATGATGCACCAACAGCATCCATGTCTTTTCCACCAAGGTTTGCTATCGATTACTTGCCCTCATATTTACTTTGTAATTTTGATATATTCTAAATTTATACTCTATCACACTAGTCAATCACTGGAAACAACAACAAACAACAAGAGAAAACATGATGATTCTACTCCCCAAGCATCTCATAGGTAATGCATACTAACGATATTTGTTCTACTGCAGTTTTATGTTCCTATGAATTTGAAACATACTTATATTACTTTTGTACAATTACAGCCAATTATTAGAGATTTCAAGTAAGGAAAAGAGGAAACATAATAATTCCAACTCTGGAGGATCAAAAAGGTACTGCCATATGTGATACTGCAATTCTAGTTTCTTTTTTTTCATTGTTCCCGTTTCAGTTTAGTTCAAAATAATTGCTGCTATATTTGTTTCTTTGTAGATCAAGAAGTGGCTCAAATCAGCCCCATGCTCATTCATTGATAATCCATCACAAGTAGACCAAAATCTGAAAGCTAAGGCCAAAAAGAAAGTCAAAATGACAAACAAGAAACAGGTTGTATACAATCCAAAAGTATTATGTAGCCCGGCAATGTGCACAAGAAGCAAAATAGGACAAACTGCTAGCCCTGCAATGAGTACAAGAAGCAAAAGAAGGTTGAGCCTTTGATTTCTTATCTATATGCTTCTGTTTGTCCCAACCTATGTAATGCGTGTTGAATTGGCTTTTGTGTATGTGACTGTACATGTGCTCGTGCACCTTACTTTTGTGTGAACCTATACTATATGCATGTCGAATAGCTCCTTTGATTGTTGTACGTGAATGTACGCACTTGTCAAACTTTCCCATGTCGTTTTGTATTTATATATATATTTATGAAGGTAAATCAGTTCTCGTGTGTCAAGCTTTCTGAAGATATACGTCTGTTGAATTGACTATTGTTTTCAAAAAAGAATATTTTATCAATATGATGAAAAAACGTGCACAGACAGACATATTGGGTCATTATTTTTTGAAATTATAAAATAAATCTGCTCTGGTTGATACATATATGTTGAAATGCTTATTTTTCATTACGGGTAAATTGGTCATTTCCAAACATAGTTAACACCGTCAAGTGCAAAAACTGACTAAAAGGCCAAGAAAGGAATCAAAAATTGGTTGCTGTCCTCACAGGGAAGTTCATTTCAAAAGAGGCCAAGAAAGGAAGAGGTGAGTTTTTTGAGGCCAAATAAGGAATTCTCTCATAGTTAAATATGCTGATGGTCCTGTGACCCCTGTAGATACGCACTGAATTCACTTGCAACTAGTTTGAGCCAAAACGTTCTTTTGAAGTGCTTCTTATGTACTAGTACGATAAGACCTCGTTCCCGGCCAAAATCACCGACCTGTTTCACACGGTCGTAGTCATTCATAGCGACACAGACGACATCGACAGGGATCACCGGCGTGACGCGTGAGCCGTGGCAGGCCCGTGTCGCGAAAGCTCTCGCTTACCCAGAGGTCTCCGACGCGCAGAGCGGGTCCTACCTCCCATGCCTCGAGGTCAGGCGAGAGCGTCCATGTTCGCAGCACAATGTCGCCGGCGCCGCCGGGATGCTCCTTGCCGACAAGGCCGTCCAAGGTGACGAACTTAGTTTATGGCCCCGTGGACGCAGGCCATGGAACGGAACTCGTTTGCGCGTGGCCGGCATTGGCTGGGGAAGTCGATGGAACAACCCGTGGGCAATGGAACGTACCTGAACTCGGGCTCCGGTGTAGTCGCCAGGTTGCAGACGAGGGCGCCCGACAGGAGGTCGACCCAGCAAACCGAAGAGCCCGTACGAGAACGTGCTGTCGATGTGGAAGGGGTCGTCGCACTCGTACCTGCCCGGATCGAGTACTCGAGAAGGGAAAGGGAGGCGTACCGGTTTCTGGATCCATTGCCCTACTTTGTCCGGTCCGGGAGATTTGCCATAGGAAGAGCGATGCGCCGGATAACTCGCGAGTTACGGAGACGAGCTCTGCGAGCAAGTACGATCCTTTATCGAGGCTGAGGATGGCAGCTCCGGTCCCAAGGGGAGCGTGTAAGTTGTGTAGATCGGGAAGCTGGGGGATCGCGGAGACGGAGCCGTCGGAGGCATCGTAGACCAGGCAACACCCGGCCCATGGGCATTCGCCGGCGCAGAGGAGGACGAGGGATTTGTCGGTGCTGGAGATAACGCCACCATGTAGGTTGATCGTGCGCTTCGCCATGGACAGTTGGTTGATTTCAGGAGGATCCAGGAGTTTCAGATCGGGCTTCATGGCCTCTAGGTCGGCCACCATAGCCTCCTCCCTCTCTTCGAATGTTTCTTCTCTTCTCGGCTGCTGGTCGGTTCGGTTCCTGCTGCTCCATGCACGAACCGCACGCGGTGATCGAGCAAGACCTATGGCGGGGCCATAGAAGCGGCGGTGATGCGATATTATGGGGCGAGCAGGGAGAATTGCAGCTGCAGTCTTACTAGGCCCTGGATGATCGATGACGGTGCGCTGATCGCGGGGAGCGGGGCGCGCGGGGTGTGCTACCCGGCGCGCCAAAGATGGGCTAGTAAAATGTTGGGCCGTCAGGCCTAATTTAGTCCCGCACGAGGCCTCGAATTGGGCTGGGCTGAGAAGGTAAGGGTTCGTTCGTTCGTCTCCAAAGTCCAAACGAACGCCGCCGCCTCGGCAGCTCGGCTCCTCCCGCCGGCCGCCGTGCCTCGCCATCCCGCGCGCCGTCCCCGTCCCCTACTCCCCGACGCGAGTCTCTCCCGGCTCCTCCGCTGGCTCGTGCTGCCTTAACACAGCCTCGAGTTGTTCCCGTCGGCAACGACTGCGTTCTGCTGATCTGCTCCGGCCCTTAGTCCCTGCCTCCTCCGCCGGCGCGCGCCGCCCTACTCTGTCCTTCTCTGTCAGTAATGGGCACAGTGAGAGAAGGCTGCGGCG
>JAUNZO010002368.1:0-13490 GCA_031894775.1 Chloris gayana
TTTTTCTTGACGTTAGGACAACCAATTTAGTGTAAATTTACACTAACTAAGATGTTCTAACGTCAATAAATAAAAACTGGAGTAGTAGTACTGTACTATATTTGTACTAGTACTGAGCAAAAAAACAAATTATACGCACACGCGCCATGTTCGGTGTGTTCGTTTCCTGGTCTAAACTTTGTAGCTATCACATCAAAAATACTATTTAAAAGTATTAAATAAAGTTTAATTATAAAATAAATAAATTACATGTCTCTAGACTAATTTACGAGACAAATCTTATGAGGTCAATTAAATCGTGATTAGAAGACGGTTATCTGTAGCATCACTTTAGCAAAATATAGATTAATTGAGCTTATTAGATGCATCTAAAAAATTAGCACCAATCAGTCAAAATGATTTTACCGTTAAATTGATCGAAATATTCATAAATAGTAAGATTCTCGAAAATTAGCACCAATCAGTCAAAAAGATTTTATCATTAAATTGATCGAAATATTCATAAATAAGTAAGATTCTCTTTGATGTGACAAGTGATAATTTTAGAGCGCTAGAACGAACAGGGCCGTTGTGCTGTAGCTGCACAGCCCGACCGTGCTGACGTCATACCCAAACCCAATTACTTCCTCTGTCCAAGAATGTAAGCATTTGTTGACTTTCGATGATCGCTTTGACCACTCGCCTTATTTAAAATTTTTGTTAAAATGTTATTTATTTTTTTACAATTTATATTAACATTATATATATTTTAAGTATTAAGTATTATTTTTTATATTTATGTAACTATTTTGAATAAGACAAATAATAACCACAACAGATTAAAAGTCAACAAATCCTTACATTCTCGAACGGAGGAGTATTTCTTTTCCTTCCTCTGTTACTATAGAGTCCAACGACCTCACTCTCCGGAGTCTCGGACGCTCGAGGCGAAGATCCTTTCCCTCCACATGTTCCTCCCCCGTCCGAGCCAGCCGCCTCCTCCATCAGCACGTCACTGCCACCCTGTCCCCACTGGCCACGATGGACCACGACCTCAAGGACCGCCTCCTCCTCCCCTCCTCCCGCACCGCGGCGGCGAACGGGCCCCATCACAGGCGAGGCAAGCCTGCGGCGGGCGGCGGGGGCGCAGGAGGAGGCCCTGGGCCCGTCGGTGTGTCGATCGACGTCAACGGACTAAAGCGGCGCGGCGGCGGCCGGCGCTCATGGGTGCGCGTGGACGCGGCGACGGGCGTCGCGGAGGCGGTCGAGGTCGCCAAGCCGGCGCTGATGCGGCGCCTGGACCTCCCCGCGCGCGATCTCCGCCTGCTCGACCCGCTCTTCGTTTACCCATCGGCGATCCTCGGCCGCGAGCGCGCCGTCGTCTGCAACCTGGAGCGGATACGGTGCATCATCACTGCCGATGAGGCGCTCATCCTGCGCGACCCCGACGGCGCGGGGCCGCCGCGGCGGATGAGTCCGTGCGGAGATACGTCGACGAGCTGCAGCGCCGCCTTGTGGACCGCGCCGATGACCTGCCGTTCGAGTTCATCGCACTCGAGCTTGCGCTCGAGGCTGCCTGCTCCTTCCTGGACTCACAGGTCTGATCTGTGTTTTATCTGCTAGACTGCTACTGCTAATGACGCTAGAGCTAGACTATTATAGTTTTGTGGTGTGGGCGTGAGCTTAATTGTTTTGGGTCCCCTCAGTGTCTTACTAGTTAGCTGATGATAGCCTTTTCCCCAATTATTAGTTTTTATTTTATGCTTGCATTAGGCAGAAACAGTATGCTGCCACTTTACACTGTATGCTTTTGATAAGCACTGCTTCTATATCCTGTTTCAGAAGTACTTCCCATCCACACTGTATGCTTGAAAATATATTTTCTCCTTGATTTTCGGTGGTATAAGCATGTATGGAGATAAATTCAGCTCATCCATTGCCCAATATTTTGGGCGTATCAATCATCAATAAGCACATATGACTAATTACCATTCACCAGAACTCTAATGGTTATCCTCTCTCATCTCTTAAATTTGTTATTTATTTATTCCCAGCATTCCTGATTGCATCTTTTACAGTCTATTGGTGAATGGATGCATATTTAGGCCCTGTTTGGATCCACCTCCTAAACTTTAGCTACTTTTTCTCCAAACATGACCTCCTAAACTTTAGTCAAGTCACCTTCTAAACTTTAGACCACTAGTCACCTCAACCTTGCTAAACTCTCCTAAACTTTGGATAAAAGCAAATAAAGTCAAAAGTACCCCTCACCACATGTTAGGGATAGAAAAAGTAAAGGTGGAGAAACATTTATTGAGGGTTATTATGCTATGCGATTTAGTTATACTTCATGCTACAAATGATGACTTGAAAGGTCTGTGGAGAGATGAAAATGTTTACACATTTTGTCAGGCAGTTGAATTAGAAGCTGAAGCATACCCATTACTAGATGAGTTGACAACAAGCATCAGTACCCTTAACTTGGAACGCGTCCGGCGCCTAAAGAGCAAGCTGGTTGCCCTTACGAGGAGAGTCCAGAAGGTAGCAGGTGTTATCCTATTTGCTTTCGTTTAATACAAATTTTTGCTTCAATATTCCAATCCACTTTTTTCACTTCAGGTTAGAGATGAGATAGAGCAACTGATGGATGATGATGGTGATATGGCCGAAATGTATCTCACGGAGAAGAAGATGAGGATGGAAGCAACGTTGTTAGACGATGATGATCTTCAGGGAGTAGGCAATAATGGGTTTGGTTCATCTCTCTCTGCCCCAGTTTCTCCTGTTGCGTCATCCTCTCTATCTCGGAGATTTGAGAGGGAGTTCAGTTTTGCCAGAAGCCGGCAGGACAGTATCAAGAGCTTCAAAAGCTCAGCAAGCAGTCAGTACAACATAGATGAGCTGGAGATGTTGTTGGAGGCCTACTTTGTTGTCATTGACTACACCCTCAGCAAGTTAACTTCGGTACATGCCCTGAATTGTATTTGTTTTAGCATTCTTTTTCATGTATGAAACTTTTACAGTGGTTGAAACTTGTTCCACCTATAAATTTTGCAGCTGAAGGAGTATATCGATGATACAGAGGACTTCATCAACATCCAATTGGTAACTGTCTCATCTGGTTAAATGGCTATTTAAATTTCATAAATCGGTCAATCTTGCTATAGAATTTTCTTGTTATGACTTAGAGCTGTTTGAAAACACGTTGATTTATTGTTCATTTCCAAATATTGTGTGAACTCAAGTATAAACTGCTGAAAGTAACATATATAACGGAGTTTCATAGATTAACGTTGGCCTAGAAGAGGCTTTGCACTTTAGGTTGGCTTATGTAAGGCGTTTTGATCAATTATTAGTGTGCTTGGCCCTTCCGAATGTCTTCCGTATTTTGTTATTTTTTTTACTACGTATTTCTGCTTGTGTGGCAAAATGTTTTTGCTTGAAGTTAGGTAGCCAATACCCGTTTTAATGATAATATGCACATATATATGCGCTGATTTAGTGCAGTTTCTTTCGTACAAAACACTATATCTTTGAAAAGTCTGCCGTAGCTGAATATTAAGCAGATGCCTCCTAGCATTGTACAGAAACATGCTTATCCTTTTCTCGTTTGGGGGAAACAGTTTTTGCATGCTTAAAAATGCCAATCTATTTTAAGCAGGGACTGTAATGGACAACATTTTAGCATCATATGAAAGATTTGAAATTAGTTTTTTGACACCAGCAATGTGGGATTGTGCTTCAGACCTCCAATTTCTACTTCTAGAGAAATAAACGTTCTTTCAGTCCCGATAAAATGATAAATCATAATCATATATGCTACTGTTGCAGGATAACGTCCGAAACCAGTTGATCCAGTTCGAGCTTCTCCTGACCACTGCTACATTTGTGGTGGCTATATTCGGAGTTGTATCTGGAGTTTTTGGCATGAACTTTGAGGTCCCGTTGTTCAAGGTGCCACATGCGTTCGAGTGGACCCTCGCAATTACTGGGGTATGCGGTGCCGTCATCTTCTTCTCTTTCCTGTGGTACTTCAAGAAGAGGAGATTCTTCCCCTTGTAGATGGAATTTCTTCAACCAGGTGTTTCTTTCGTTGTCCTACCCTCTTATTGGCCATTTATTTCCCTGTGCATAAAGCAGTGTGTTGGAAATTGGTTACATCAATTGTACATACCTTTCCTTTCTCTAGATGCATCCTGAAGAAGCTTGCAATGCTGATCGTGCAGCTTCGTACATTTCTGTGTAACATTACTATCGTTAGCTACTTTGTGTTACCGTTACGCCGAGTAAGAAATGTTTTTTTACCTTTCCTTTCTCTAGATGCATCCTGAAGAAGCTTGCAATGCTGATCGTGCAGCTTCGTACATTTCTGTGTAACATTACTATCGTTAGCTACTTTGTGTTACCGTTACGCCGAATAAGAAATGTTTTTTTTTTGCATTGTACAGACAAATTTTCTCTCGAGAAGCAATAACATTTGGCATTTGCATTGTATGTTGCTTCATCTGCTGCGAGTGGCACACGATGCATATCGCCTTGACTTTGTGCCATTCAATAGCTTGTTACCACGTCAAGAATGGCAAACCAGACGCGTACACAAAGGTACATTGAGAGTATCTACAATGTGCTGTGCTAAAAACTATTTAATCCTCTCCTTCCTAGAAGTTACATGAATGCATTTGACAGGCATAGAACACATTTGACATTTCCATTCACACGTTTTGCTTTATCAGGGACAAAAAATTCTGTAGCTGTGACCATTGCAGAACGTTCTGTTTTTTTCTTTCTGAGAGAGCGATTGCTTTAGTGTTGATAGCTACCGCTGTTCTGGGATTTGCTTACACGTGGAAACTATTTGAGAAAAACTCCAACGGATGGCCACACCCCACACTCGGACAATTTCCGTTGTGCATGGGCCATATGTACTTTGGTGGGCTGGTACGCCGTAGGGGGAGCTGTATACTCTCCTTGGTTCAGGAACACCGGATGCACCGATCCAAGCTTTTGGCTAGTCCATCGGGGCAAGCAAGACGGGGTAGTAAAACCTACAAGTGGTCCTCACGGATTGAGATCCTCTGCATTCACAACTAAGCAAATGCAGAGGGCTACTGTAGCTAGAATTAGGCACATTCTCAACCGTTCGATCTGAAATGAGTGTATCATATTTGATGCTACAGTAACATGCGAAAAAATACAAATGTGATCCAGCACATGTGAACAGTGTTAATGCAGAGGGGACTGTTCACCTCCTCACATTTTCCTGTAGCACGTGCTACAGAACCCAGCATTTTGACCTGCTTTGCTAGCTACTGCAGAGAATCTCCACCAGTATCCGGGTCCTTGCTGAAGCGGTGAAACATCGGAAGTGTTGCACTGATCTTTACTAATGTGAGCAAAAGATACTTCAGACTTCAGAGTTATTGAGGGTCTAAACTTTAGAGCTGTCACATCAAAAAGAATCTTACTATTTAAGAGTATTAAATAAAGTTTAATTATAAAATAAATTACAGGTCCCTAGACTAATTTACGAGACGAATCTAATGAGATTAATTAAGTCATGATTAAAAGACGGTTACTGTAGCATCACTTTAGTAAAATCTAAATTAATTAAGCTCATTAGATTCATCTCGAAAATTAGCACTCATCTGTCAATAGGGTTTTGTCATTAAATTGATCGAAATATTCATAAATAGTAAGATTCTTTTTTATGTGACAATGCTTAAATTTTAGAGGGCAGAGAAACGAACAGGGCTCGAGTTAATAAAAAATTAGTGTAGCACAAATGGTATTCTACAAAACAGTACAGCATTACAGTATTAAGCAGAGTTAGCTACACACTCATTTAGCTAGAAAAACTGAAAAATGGCAGGGTTTCGAACAAGGCTTATTGTCTCCCGAGTCGAACAAAACAAGTATCTACAACAATCTCACCCGTTCGTTTCCTCGCCCTCTAAAATTTAGCACTCGTCACATCAAAGAGAATCTTACTCGTTTATGAATATTTCGATCAATTTAATGACAAAACAGATTGTTGCTAATTTTCGAGATGAATCTAATGAGCTTAATTAATTTATGTTTTGCTAAAGTGATGCTACAATAATCGTCTTCTAATCATGACTTAATTAACCTCATTAGATTCGTCTCGTAAATTAGTCTAGGGGTCTATAATTTATTTTATAATTAAACTTTATTTAGTACTCCTAAATAGTAAGATTCTTTCTCGATATGACAGCTATAAAGTTTAGACACAAACGAACACACCCTTAAGATTTGAATTGTATTTTTTAAGAATTATTAGAATTTACTATAAGCCTCTTTCTTTGTGGTATGATAACAAATTAACAACATTACAGCTCTTGAGCAGCTCTCCATCTCTCTCGTTCACCCGGATCTCGTTCCCCTCGTGGAGTTCAAACCAACAATCAACACGCGAGGAGCAGGCGAGTTGTTTACATTCCCGTTTCTCCCGTAATCCTGCTCGAGACCGGGACGTCGGATTCCGCGGAAACCGGAAATCCCGGTCCGGAATCCGGACAAACTCCGTTTTTGCAGTCCGGTCGGGACGGATCGGGATCCCGCCAGATTACCGGGATCCCGGCGGGATTACCGGGATTCCGGACGGTATTTCCGAATCCCGGTGACAAATTTTTAAAATCCGAGAAGATGTTAAAACATGAAAAAAAGGCGCGAAATTAATCTAAAAAATTGGCATAACAGTTCCATAATATTTGTATTCATATTCATGACACATAAAACATCCATCCATCACAAATGCATGATAAAGACATAAAACATACATCCATCACACATAGTTCAATTATAAGTCCCTAAATAAAGTTTACAACTAATACGTCGATGACAAATACAAACTATGATAGATAATCATGAACTCACGCAGGGTCTAGATAAGGTTTTGTTTTTTTTTAATTTCTTTCTTCACTTGTAACTGACTTTTATTTTTTTCATAACTCAAACTTGAAAATTTTTAAGATTCGATTTCACCATAATTCATCAAATTTCCTCTAATTTTTTTACATATTTTCATATCAAATTCTTTTAAAATTTTAAAAATTTCAAAATTCAGATCCGAAATCCCGGTCTTCCGGTGAAACCGGCCCGGACCTGGATCTCCGGAAACCGCGGAAACCGGCCGGGATCCGGTCGGGATTTCAAAGCCACCGAAGTGACGGAGCTGCTACCTCACCTTGCAAAGCCAAGCCAAATCTACTGCCGAGCACTGCACCAGCCACCGCGCACCCACCCACCAATACCAGCGGCAGTAAATTTCGAGCGCTCGTCTCCCCTTCCCACGCTGCCCGTGCTCCGCCTAGGGTTTCGTCTTCCGCGTCGTCATTGCCGGGGTCCCCGAGGAGGAGGTGGATTCCGCCCGCCGCCGCTCGTCGCGCCGGGTATCGATCTCCGCGAGGCCTTTGCGGTTGGATTTTTCGTTTGTCTTTGGAGTTTTGCGGCGTTCCTGGCGCCTCCGGGGTTTGGATCGAGCGCTCTGGGCTGTCATTCCCCAATGCCGGGCTGGTCGGGCGAAGATTGCTAGGGTTTAACTAGCGGATTTCGTGGGGAAGCGCCGAGGGTTGCCTGAAGTGCGGGAGCCGGGTGGTGTCCTCTGCTGCTTTGTCCCCAATTTGGTGTTTCATCCGCGGCAATGCCTCGCGATTTGGTCTTGCTCTGAGGCTGTGAAAGGGTAAGGGTTTTCGGGAGGTTTGTGAGCAGGCAGGTGCTCCAGGTGCCTGCAATGTCGTCGGGGGCTAGCTCGAGGCGGCGCCTGTCGCCGGCCTCTGGTAGCGGTGATTCTGAGCCACGGTCTGCGGCAAGCAGGACCCGCTCGGTGTCCGCCCCGAGGGGACGGAAGCCCTCACCAAGGCCTGGAAGGGATGCGTTGGCTGTGACAGCAACCGCAGTGGAGAAGAAGCCATCCGCTGTGCCCACATTGCTGCCCTCCCTCAGTGCCCCTGCGGGTATGCGTCGGCAGGAGCTGCTGCTGCGCTCGGGGCTGTCTCTCGACGCGTCATGCTCCTCAGATGCGTCGACAGACTCATTCTGCAGCCGAGCATCCACAGGGCGGATTGGGAGGCCGGCATTCGGGGCTAGGAAGAAGAAGACCATCTCTCAGACTGATTATAAGGGGGTTTCCATGCTGGAAAGGGAGGGTGGATTGGCTTATACTGATGCCGATGGCGTGAAGAAGAGGTGTGCGTGGGTGACAGCAAATACTGGTTCGTGCTTAGTATTTTACATGTTTACTCCTATTTCAGTGTTTAATTTTGTACTATCCTGCAATTGAGTCTAGTATGATTGTAGTGCTGTAGTAGTTGTTCTGTTATGGAAAAGGAAGTGAAACCTTGATTCTACACTCTAAATGCAGCATGAGAGGCTCCTATTGATGAATTGGAAATGCTAGGTCTAGAATGTTCAACAAGATAAACTTGGGTATGGGTAGCGGAAAGTGTAATAGGTTTATGTATTCAGGAAATATTGTCCTTGTTTTTTTCTCCTATGATCTTTGCACCAATATGCCAGAAGTGATGTAATAGGTTTAAGTAAATGGGTCCAAAAACATCACTTGTGTCTTGGTTGGACACACTGGTTGTACAATTGGGTTGGACCTATAGCATTTTCCTTCCAATATCTTATAATTCTACTTTTGAGTAGCCACTCATTTGGAGAGGATGGATTGTTGTGTGCACCATTAACCTTCTGGAGGCTGAGGATTGCTATGTACGCCATTTTAGATTAGTGTTTGGTTGTCCCTATATCAAAACATTACCTCAGATGCATGTAAAATAGGATGTGGCTGGCCTGTAATTTATTTCAGTGTGACTGCAGCAATGTATTTTCACTATCAAGTATAGCTTATTTTGTTGCTTATCAAACCCTCAAGAGTGATAGTCCCAAATGAAATCATATTTTTGTATACTTCCCTTAATTGCTAGATAAGTACTCCCTTTATTCTATTCTATTATAGACTATTTGTTTAACATCATCGTCACTCATGAATGCAGATCCCTGTTATGCTGCATTTCATGATGAAGAGTGGGGAGTTCCAGTTCATGATGACAAGTATGTAGTTATGACATTTGCTATTTATTTTTTTCCCTAACGACAGCATCAAGTAAAATGTTTACGTTGTTCACAGGAAGTTGTTTGAATTGCTGGTACTCTCAGGTGCATTAGCTGAGCTCACATGGCCTGCGATTTTGAACAAGAGACCTATATTCAGGTATCTCTTTGCAAAATTGGATGTCTGAGGTGCCTAAATATAAACTTTTCAGATATGAAAACGCTATTAATCATCGTCATGTATACCTCACAGGGAAGTTTTCATGGATTTTGACCCAGTATTGGTCTCGAAATTAAGCGAGAAGAAGATTATTGCACCTGGAAGTCCTAGCAGCTCCTTATTATCTGAACAAAAATTGCGTGGTGTTATTGAAAATGCACGTCAAATACTCAAGGTTAGCTCTTGCACAATAATTATTCATGTGTATTTAAGTCGCCAAGAATCGATAAAACCCTTTTTGAAACAGTATCTTCTATGTTTTAGTAACATCATTTCCTACATGATTTTTTCTGATAAGTGCCACATTTGCCTTTTTGCCATATGTTCTTGTCTGAACAAGGTACTCATGTCTGCAGATTGTGGAGGAGTTTGGTTCATTTGACAAATATTGTTGGGGCTTTGTGAACCACAAACCTATATTGAGCAGATTTAGGTACCCTCGGCAAGTGCCTGTCAAAACATCTAAAGCAGATGCCATAAGCAAAGATTTGGTTCGAAGAGGTTTCCGCAGTGTTGGACCAACAGTGGTGTACACCTTTATGCAAGTCTCTGGCATGACCAACGACCACCTAATCTCATGTTACCGGTTTGCTGAATGTGCGGCTGCCACCACTGGTGCTAAACTTACCGATCAGAGTGAAGCGAATTCGAGCCATAGCAACCATGCAACAGAGCAAAAGATGAACAGGACAAATAGCCTTGCTACCGATTTGGAACTCACCAGATCTATTGATGAACTCAGCATCTCATAGCGACTAAGGGATGGGATACAGAAGTGGATGTTTTTAGCATGTGTATTTTGTGTGTTGTAGTGTAGTTGTGATTTGGCGTTTCTCATTTTCATAGCTTACCACTTGTCAACGTAGGGTAGAACAATCCTAGTCTTCTGCATGTGACCTTGGAACGACAGCAATGTAATGATGTATATTCTTTGTGATGCGAATGCACCTTCTTTCCTAAATTTTGGATTGAGATGGCAGCTTGGTCACACCCTTTCCTTGTCTCCTTGTCAAAGGGATTTTAACTGGACATTGTTGCTCTGGTATCCTGGTTTCACGTGTACGGTTCTACCAATGTATGGATGCACTGGTTGTTGCAACCTATCGCATTCAACTGCGATCAAAGCATTGGTAATTGTTTACATACATTTTGTCATTACCACAATATCAGCCTGTGGTTATGAAAATGCGTTCTTACAGACAGCAGAATGGCGTGCCGTGGTGCATCGGGTTGGAGGTTACCGTCTCCCAGAGACCAGCTATTTCTGAACCACATCGATCACTGTATCTGACGCCCAAGCACCCCAAGGTCGGCAGGTCCACTGGCGCGTGCAACAGCTTTCTCAGGTACCACGGAGACGGAGTTCCCACTGCGCCTTGAAGAGGGATACTGTTACTGCTGCGGCCGCCCAGCCATCCAGAGCTCACGGTCACGGAGAGGGGGTAGTCAATCGGTGATCGCCTGATCGGGAATTAAACGTAACGGGCTTTGTGAAAGCTCGTACAGTGCACCGTAGGCCTCCGCATGCTTTTCAGGCCGCGCAGCCCACGGGCGAATATCTGCACGGAGGAACTGCGCGCGCGTGGGCCGGGGCTACACTCAGGCCTGGCCAGGCAGTCCCCAAGCCAAGATCCATGTCATTGAACAGTAATCAACCGGCCTTCCTTTTCTTCCTTCAGTAATCCCGAAACCATTGCGAAAACGCTACACCAAATACTGCTAACGCCATCATACCATTTGCAGATGCTTACATTTCGGGTTCCCCCGTCCGTCAGCAGGAACACATATAGTAGAAGATTTGGAGCTTGGGTTGGAAAAGAGAATTTCGACTTCTCGTGGTAAATCGCAGCACGGGTCAGTTACCATTTACCAATGCACTGATCAGCATCGTCAGCTATATACGATGATGGTGACATCGAACATACAGATTCATTGAATAGTCAATGCCAACATAGGTTGTCGTGTACAACCCACCATGCATGACAAACTCTTTAATTGCAGTTCAAAGAACTAAACTCCGGATTAAGAATCCAGTAAAATATAAATGAGAATAACTAATCAGTATCGCATGTTCTCAGTCCCGACCATTGGCGAGGCAGCCTGATCCTGGATCTGAAACTGAAGTCAATGTCGCCCGGGCTCGCCGCATCGCATTCAAGTTTCTTCAGATCTCTGTAGCGCAGCAACGAAACAGTACTAGTACTTCATACTCCTAGTATAATGCCAGGTGAAACCCCCTCGAATCCGCAGTTCTCTCAAACGAAATCGCAGCTACTGCAAGACATGAGCAGGGCCCGTCAGCTCCTAGAATGTTTCATGATCTTAATATGTAATTACTGTATCACCTATATACCACGGTCACTACAGGAAAAATGAACAAATGTTGTGGTAAGTTAAAGTCCGGGTAATAGCTAGGAAATAAACAGTTAGCAGGGAAAACCTATATATGTTGCGCCTTGTTAGCTAGTCCATCCAATCCTTCTAGTTTATAATATTCATCACAATTAACAACAGTACCACCCTCTTATTCCACTAAGTAAAATAAAAACAACGGCTTCAAATAATACATCAAAACTTGAGAAGTATTATATCCACGGAAGTCCACACAGCCATTTTAAATACATTATAAAAAACATTTTAAAAAGAAAATCACTGGTTTTATGTTTCCATTCAAAATCATCAAGGACATGAACATACCCTAGCTATAGCTAGGAAGCCAGGTATAACAGAACGAGAATGACTTTTGTGGACATAGTGGTATGTGCCCACCCTAGCTTTTTTATTAATTATGGTTAAATATAAATATTGAATCTCTGATTATACTATTAAACATGTCATACTAGTTGTAGACATGTTGCCAAATCATAAATTCAACTTCAGAAATATCAAATTCTAACAAATTCATAAAATTTAACAGAATTTCATGTATTTGTCAGAATTTGATGCTTTTATACTTCAATTTATGATTTGACAACATATCTACAACTAGTCTGACATGTTTGATAGTATAGTCAGAGATTCAATATTTATATTTATCTATAATTAATATAAAAGCTAGGGTGGACACATGCCCCTATGCTCACCAAAATATTTCTCTAACAGAAACATACAACCCCAAACTGTAATAATATGGACCATGCCGCTTGTACCTAATTTATATTGTGATGGTCGTCAATGGATTGTCACTAGATTGTCAACGATCAGTAGCATCCATGCACGGCCAGGGAGAGACTATTTATACAAAAAAAAAGTCAATTAAAAAATCAAGATAATTATTCACTGATGCATAACTTTCGTGGTACGTCTTGCTGCAATACATGTTTAAAAACCAGTGCTAGATATATCAACCTTCTAAGCTAGCTATAGTCTGCATTCAATATTTGAAAAAAAACAAGCATAATTAGTATCCAAGCACACGCTGCACTATACATAGCATGGGTAAGGACAGGTTTGTGTGTCCAGCTCACTTTAAATCTACAATTCCCGGCCACCATATGCGCTACTTCTGTGCGATAGCACACAAAGGAATTAATAAACCGACACAAAACAGCATTATGAAATAAAACTACGAAGGCACAGTCTTTTTTTTCAAGCTGTTCACTCTTTAAATTTTTATTTCGAAAATGATGTTCTCTCTTTTAACTGTATGTGGGAAAGAATCCAAGAATAAAATGGCGGTATCATACTATTAAATTACAGATGCAGTAATACAACTTTCAGATTCTCAGAATCACTATAGTTGTTAGCTCTAACAACCTTTAGTTATACGTTTTCCTTGTTCATTAAAATTATGCAGTGGTCTGTTTGATACATAGTGTTTTAACACAATGTTTGGGTACAGTTAGGCATCAATACATTTGCCTATACTTAACAACAGCAGAAACGTGTTTACCTTAGATGTATTGGCTGATAAGTTAGTTTTCATGATCACATGTGTACAATAATATATCTTTTTGTTAATTTACAGCTACATATTGTGTAATTAGGTTTCACACACACCAAACATGCTGAAGGTGGGGATTGTTAATAGGGTTCATATATTAGTTCTCATCTGACACACAGATATTATGATACAAACAGACAGATTAATTCACTTTTGTAGAAAAATTATGATACAAGCATCAGCTAACAGCTATAAATTCGCTTTGTAAGAAATTATGATACAAATATCAGCTAACAGCTATAAATTCACTTTGTAAGAAATTATGATACAAAT
>JAUNZO010002369.1:0-22516 GCA_031894775.1 Chloris gayana
GGGCAGGGCTCGGGAGCTATGGCCGTAGAGTGCAGCAGACCGTCGGGGAGCGCACTCCGGCAGAACTCCGGCGAAGGGTGCTCCACCCACCTCCGAGAGCGGGGCCCACGGGAGGACGACGCGGGACAGGAGAACTTTAATTACTCTGAAAAGACTTCCGGGTCCACGCTGCAACGGTCCGCTGACGCCTCATTGAAGTCCACAGACGGCGAGGACGTGCTGCTCGATGCACTCCTATTCAAGTTGGAGGGAGGTGGGTACCCCACAAGGTTTGACCCCATGTCCCTGGAAAGTTCCACTATCTCCGATCAATTGATTGCAGTTGCGGTGCGGGAGGCGGACAATGGGGCCGCAAATGCCACATACCCTGTACCCCCGAACCTTTGGGCCCGCGGCCCAACCCAGAGATGGAGCAATCCACCGTTCCAACCTCTTCTTCACCCGCACGGCAAGCAGTGGAAGCCCCGGAGCCGAATGAGCAGCAGATGTCCCAGGATTTCCTAGCCTCAATAACCAGCTCAGTTCGTCGGGCCGCAACCGTGGCAGAAGCGTCGCCTACGCACCCAGGCAAGGCTACGCCGTCGGTTTCACTCCGCCGTAGTAAGCGCTTAGCCGCATGCGCCACGAAGGGCACTTCGCTGGATCGCGCCCGGACCGTGTTAATGCGTAAGCTAGGAATCATTACGGAGGGCGAAGCAATCTCACAGGAGGCCGGGGATGCTTACTCCCGCCTATTTGACCATCCGCTTCCAAGAAACCACCTCTCCGCGCCGGCCGCCTTGTTTGGGTGGAGTGTGCCTACCGACTCGGAAGCTCGTTCGCCGGACCCCCTTTCGGTCTAGGTGTCGCTGTTCTGCAGCTTGTCTCTTACCCCGAATGGATCCGTCTACAATCCTTTTCCGGAATGTGCGCGGGCTCAAGCGAAAAGCCCGCCGGGACTCCGTGCGCGATCTCGTCTCGTCGATCGGACTCGACGTGGTGTGTTTGCAGGAGACCAAGATACAAGACATGACCTCGCAGTTGCTTCTTTCAGCGTTAGGCTCCCACCTTGACCAACATCTTCCTTTGCCGACGCCGGTTCGCGGGGCGGGATTCCGATTGCACGGCGGAGCGATATATGTCGAGCGATAACCCACGGGATTGACGGTCATTCGGTCTCGGTGCTTTTTGCAACAACTCCGGATTGCGGTGGTGGTGCACTGCTGTCTATGGCCCTCGGGAGGATGCCCAAAAGCTCCGGTTTCGGATGAGCTGCGCGCTGTGAGAGCTGCGTGCCCCGGACCATGGATGCTCGGCGGAGATTTTAACCTCATATACCGGGCTGCTGACAAGAACAATCACAACCTGGATCGGGCAATGATGGGTCGTTTCCGCCTCCTGCCGAACGATCTCGAATTAAAAGAAGTAGACCTTCCGGGCGCAAATATACTTGGACAAACGAGAGAGCGGTTCCTACGCTTGTGCGCCTTGATCGAGTTTTCCGCACGGCTGATCGGGAGGCGGCTTTCCCCAATCACTTGCTCCAAGGTACTGCGGCGGAATCTCCGACCACTCGTCCCCTCGTCCTCCGGCTAAATTGTCACGGGCCCGGAAAACGTCGCTTCCAATTTGAGAAGTTCGGCCCAAAATGGAGGGCTTCATGGAAGCGGTAACCTCGGCTTGGAATTCGGGGTCGGAGGGGAGTCTGCGGCCTGCCCCGTCGACCGCCTTGCGAACAAGCCGATCACAACCAGCCGTCGACTCCAATCCCGGAGCCGGAAGACGATCGGCAACATAGCTTTAAAAATTGAAGAGGCGCGGGAGATACCGACTCGTGCGGAGGTGGCTCGGGAATCACGTATTCTCACCGACCTCGAAGCTTGGCTCCGCCGCCGCCTGAAGAAACACTTGTCGGCGCTCCGCTCCTTACATAGAACCGTTATTCGGACACGATCAAGAATTGATCGGTTGGCGGAAGGAGACGCCAACACAACCTTCTTCCACTCGCATGCGAGGTACCGTAAGAGGAAAAACTATATTGTCAAACTGCATGCAGATGATTTTGTGGCCACATCTCGGGAGGATAAAGAGAAGGTTGTCCGCAGTATTTCAACAACTTGATCGGCACGGCCGAGGATCGTAATGAGACACTAAATCGGCAGCCTTCCACCATGACCGCTTCAATCTGCAACAGCTGGATGAGCCAATCTCGGAGCAAGAAACTTGGGAAGTTATAAAAAACATGCATCCGGACAAGGCTCCGGCCCGACGGCTTCACCGCCCGTTTCTATCGCGTGTGTTGGCGGATCATCAAGCAAGACGTCATGGCGGCCATTGGGGCGATTCATGGAGGTGACATTCGGAAACCGAGTCGAGTAAACTCAGCGTACATGATCCTCATACCAAAGAAGGAAACCCCTATGTCGGTCGGCGATTATCGGCCAATAAGCCTAGTGCACAGCCTTCGCCAAATTAGTAACTAAGATCCTGGCCAATCGTCTATCCCGGAAGCTCAATGAGTTGGTCACACCAAACCAAAGCGCTTTTATTAAGGGAAGATCAATACATGATAATTTCATGTTGGTGCAAAACTTAACTCGAACCTTCCATCGGAGGAACAAACCATGTTTGCTGCTGAAACTGGACATCACCAAGGCGTTTGACTCCGTTTCCGGGCTTTTCTTATTGAGGTCATGGAGCATCTTGGCTTTGGCGGCGCTGGAGAAACCTCGGTGGTAAACCTATCGACAACATCCTCAACGAGAGTCCTAGTGAACGGGAATCCAGGACGGTTCATAAACCATAAGCGGGGACTGCGTCGGGGAGACCCCCTATCACCGATGCTCTTCATCTTGGTAATGGATGTGCTAAGCACCCCGGTAAAGAAAGCCGATCGGCTCCGCTTGCTCCACCCCCTTACGGCAAGAAACGTGCGACACCGCATCTCTCTCTATGCCGATGACGTGGTCCTCTTCACTTCACCGGTGGCCCAAGATCTGAATTTGCTAAAGGAAATCCTGCAAAGGTTTGGTCATGCCTCGGGCCTACGTACCAATCTTTCAAAGTCTGCAATCTTACCAATCAAGTGTGAGGGGGAGTTGTTGCAGCAAGCACAACAATGCATGGCCTCGTGAGGTGACGGCCTTCCCCTGTAAATATCCGGGAGTCCCACTGTCCATCAAACGGCTAACAAGGACGGACCTACAGCCATACATTGACAAGGTTGCCGACGAGCTACCGGGGTGGAAGGCCGCTCTCATGGCCACGGCGAGTCGTCTCGTCTTGGTCAAGGCGGTGCTCACGGCAATTCCGATTCACCTGCTCATCGCACTCGACCTCCCCGCATGGTTCATAAAGGCAATTGAGAAGTGGAGCAGGTCCTTCCTTTGGAGAGGGCACAAGGAGCTTCGCGGCGGTCACCTGTCCGGTGTCATGGCGCCGTGTCACAATGCCCAAGGAGCTCGGAGGACTTGGTGTTCTAAACCTTGAAGTCATGTCGGCGGCGTTGCGCATGCGGTGGCTTTGGCAACAACGGACGCGACCGGACAAGCCGTGGGTAGGGTTGGACTTCACGGTTCCCCACGACGTCAAGGCAATGTTCCACATTTGCGTCACCACAACGGTTGGTAATGGAAGTTCCACTTTGTTCGGTCGGACCGCTGGCTCCAAGGACAGTCCATCCCGGACCTTGCGCCGACGGTGATGCCCTTCGTCCGTCGGAGAGGCTGGCGCAAGCGTACGGTGCAGGAGGCCCTGGACAACAACGCTTGGATGCAAGACATTGTCGGGGGTCTTCCAGTGATTGCAATTTGGCGGTGCCTACTGCCGGCGGAAGTGGTAGCTCGCACCACGTTGCGGTCGAGCAACCCGACGTCCACTCTTGGACGCCATGCCCCTCCGGTATCTTCTCAACGAAATCAGCCTACAACCGCTTCTTTGTTGGCTCCACAGCCTTTGAGCCACACAGCAGGATCTGGCGGACTTGGGCACCTCTGCGGGTGAAGTTCTTCGTCCGGTTGGCGGCCCGGAGACGGTGCTCGGACTGCAGACCGACTCCGGAGACATGGCCTGCCACATCCCGAGGCCTGCCCTCTCGTGTGACCAAGAACCGGAGACCGTCGACCATGTGCTGGCCTCCTGCGTCTTCACTAGGGAAGTTTGGTTTCAAGCATTACGACGGGTGCATCTGCAGGTGTTGACACCCGGCCCAACCGAGGAATCCTTCCAGGAGTGGTGGAGACTTGCCGAAAACGTGTGCCCAAAGAGCAGCGGAAAGCTTTCAACACCCTAGTCATGCTGGTGGCCCGGGAGACTTGGAAGCATCGCAACCGTTGCGTGTTCGACGCGGCTGCACCGCGGACACAACTGGTGCTACGTGACATCTTCGACGAAGCGCAGCTCCGGCAGTTGGTCGGCGCAAGGCATCTTCGATGCATCCAGCAACTAGCCTAGCTCCGCGCTTTGGGTGCTGTTGTTTCTCTTGTTGTCGTGTTTGTCTTCCTTTAGTTTCATTGCTGTTTTGCTCCAAGCCATTCTTGGCTTTGTAAGGGTCCGCTTTTCTCCTTCTTAATACAAAGACGCGCAGTTCTCCTGCGTGTTCGAGAAAAAAATGTCTGATGACGGTTTATTTGACAGGTATCCCAGGTGGATTAAAGACGTTCTGAAGGTGATTATTAGTGAGCATGAAGTCAGTAAGATGAGTTTTTCTGCCATTCTTGATGAACTAACGAACGCATTGATGCGTGAGATTTCTCCCAAAGGAACTGGTGCTGTAAACTTGTTCTCTGACAGACCAAAATTAAACAGCATGGTGGCTACTCTGCTAGAAAGAGCGAGACGCATGACCCAAAAGTCTATTGAAAACAATGCTGTGAGTTTTCGATCATTTTTTATTGAGAAATCTGAACTCATTTTGAGACTTGAGCGCATGATTCATGTCTGTAGTGATATGCTAGATGAAAAGACTAATCTTCAAAGGTTAATTGATGAAGTTTGCTTGATCCTTGAGTGGATGCTGAACCAATGTTTTTTCTGTCTTGATGGATTAGATACGTTGGATTATACAAATAAGTCTGATGGAAATGAATCCCTAAGGACAAATAATGAAAAATATGCAATGCAGGATGAAAATTCAGAAATGGTTTTGGGACAAGAGACACGAAAAGAAATGGTTGAAGTAACTGAGCGCCAAATCCCTGATGAAATTTTAGAAAAACAGTCTATGATTGAATTCAACGTTTCAAAGCTTCAAAAAGAATTATTGACAGTTTCACAAGGGCAGGTTGACAGTTTCCAGTAAGCCCATTCAGTATACTGTGAAGGAGAAAGGTAATTATTTTTTAATATTCACTGACCATTTTATTAATTTCAGTACTTCTGCTCATTATTCATAATTCTCCAACATTGTAATCGATTTCTATACTCCATTACGCAGTGCTGGTTCTGATGGGAGCAAAGAAAAAATAGCAGAAGATGGAAATCAACTGGTAACGGTAATCTATCATGCCCTTGTCTTTTCTTTGAGGCTTACACAAAATTGGGAATGTTGCAAGCCGCTTCAAGTACATCTGAACAAAAAAAAACAGTTGTTTATCACTAAGCACAGCAAACTAAATGACGCCCCAGTGTATTCCTTAGCTTACATCGAGACATACTGAAACACTTAGCTATCAATGATGAAAACTATAATGATTCTGAAACACTTAGCTGCCGGTGATGAATAATGTTTGCAACTCTTGCAGACCTCAGCAATATCTCCAGCGGCAAAGGAACTCGTAAAATATCAGGAAACAATAACAAACCTAAGTAAGCGGTTGAATGCTCTACAAAATCCGACAAATAATGCAGATGCGCCAGTCAAAGGAAGCAGTAATACCCTTCCTCTGTCGGTTTCAATCACTATTACGGAAGCGGATACCAAGCCTGCTGTAGAAGCGGATACAGGGCCTTCTCCTTCTGAAGAACCGACACGCATGAAAGAACACGGCGAGCCTGACGCAACGGAGAAGGACCTGGGAGAGGAGCGAAATTCTGAAACAGGTCCAAAGGCGGATGAAAGCAGACTAGCCCCAGCAGTCGTCGTGCGTCCGATGGTTCCGAAGTCACCACGGAAATTCGCTTCAGTTGACGCGAAAAAAGAAGCAGCAGCGTGCGAGCTTGTTGAGCAGGCTCGTCTTCAGAAAGAAAACGTAAAACAGTTCCAGGACCATAGGCGTGGCCAGAAGTTATCAGTACTGTGCATTCGCAAAAAAAAAAAAAAGGAGAAGAGGTTATCAGTAATGCTTCTAAAACCTAAACTTATCTATATAGTATACTAGTATAAGCTATTTCTCATTCCAATAAGAAGGTACAGCGGCATGCGTCTGGTGTGTTTTATTGGTAATTTATTTGGATGTGAAGAATAGTGTACAAGAAACCTGCGAACAAAGATATTTGTATGCTGGTACTTGTTACAAATATATTTATATAAGGCGATTGTTGAAATCTCACTAGCAACTCAGCACCGCAGAAAAGAATCTTGGAGTTGTGCGTGTGGTTGATCTTTTATTTAATTATTTATTTATTGCGACGCTCCCCAAAATTGTGGAACGATTGCTATAATAACTACTATTTAGGAGACACAATAAGCCTTGTAGGCACCAATGCAAATAAAGCAATCCGGTTAGCTTCGCCACCTGTATTGTGGTACGGAGACAGACATGAGCCGTGAAGTCGGCATTTGCAATGCAGAAATGGGACGGCTCCGGCCCCCGTATACGTACTTTTCCCCTTTTTTGGATCGACGGGATAGCCCGTAGATGTATACTACCGCAAGTAGAAAGTACTAGCAACAGAGCCATGCAATGCTGTTACTTACAGGTGAGCGGTCAACTCAAAAGTGAAAGCAGAAAGTGTGTGTACTATACAGTTGGCTACCCACTTTACCCAGCCGGAGTCTTTTGAGTGCAAGTAAAGGGTGAGGCATTGCCTGGATCGGTTTTCGTCCTAATCACAACACGTAGAGTTAGAGTGGTGGCGCGGCTATCGTGCGCGACACCTGGACTCGGCCGGGCCAAACTCACGCTAGCAGGTCGGCGGGCGTCATTGTTCAAGAAACAACTAAGGCCCTGTTCGTTTCCTGACCTCTAAAAATTATACCCATCACATCGAAGAGAATCTTACTTATTTAGTAGATCTTTTATTAATTTAATGACAAAACCTATGTCACGACCCCCTCTAATTTGCGAGACGAATCTAATGATCCTAATTAATCTATGTTTTGCTACAGTGATGCTACAGATAAACATCTTCTAATAACATCATAATTACCCTCGTTGGATTCGTCTCGTGAATTAGATAGGGAGCCTGCAATTAGTTTTGAGATTAGACTTTATTTAAGTACTCCAAAATGATAAAATTCTCTTTGATTTGACCCTCTAAAAATTATATGCCTGAAACCAACACACCCTGAATCGTGAACTGCCGCTGCCACGTCCCCTACGTACAGGAGCCGACGCCTCCACCATCGGCGGCAGGTAGGGGCTTCCCGTCCGTGCGGATGAGGCACACACATTATTTGGCAGTAGCCATGCCCCCGCGCGCGCACGGCAAGGCCGAGAGGGAGACAACCAACGGCGGCCGCATTATTGCCGATCACCCGTGACCGCGCAAGGCTCCAAGAACGGAACGCCCGCGCTTTTTTACGCCCAGCTGCTGGCGCCAGTTTGGCCGGACTCCCCGGCGCCGACGCCGGAGGGAACAGCCCAGAGGCGCAGCGTTGATGCGCGGAAAGCGCCCGGCCAACCACCGTAACCACCGGACGGGTTTATACTTGCCCGTTCGCGCACGCGGCAGACTGCGGCGGCAGGTTACTGTTGCCCTTCCTAGCTTGCAGCCTCGCTTCGCTGACATACAGGTAGCCGATTTCACAGGTGGAAGCTCTGCTACGTACTGTACCTTCCAGTATCGCACAGTATCCTCGCGTACGTACGTGGAGATAATGAAACCTGTTTGGAGAAACAACAGCAATACCATACAGAGGGCAAGGTAAGGCGGCTACTTACGTAATCCGCACAGCGTGTATCATCGAATTTTCCCCGTCCCGTCGTTGAACTTGGTCATGACGCACATTATGCCTCTTTAATTAATAATAATAATATAACGCTCGCTTGAAGGTGATGAAGGACCACATTTTCAATTCTGCGTTTGTTGTCTCATATGTTTCATTTGGCACAGGGCCACAGGGTATGAAGCTAGTTATTTCTCGACAAAGTTGGTGAGACAATACGTCACCAAGTGGCCTAATCGCAACGCGCCGACGCTGTGTTCTACTTGCATCACCGGTAAGATATACGACACGAGTTTGTATCTTTCTGACAAGTGATGCATGGGGCGTGCGTGGAACTGTGGATCAGTTCGCCCCTCCAATGATAGTGTTAGGCGGGCGATGTACATATATAACTAGATATACAAATATAAGTAATGGTCGTAGTACAGATTTGGTTAGAAGCTAGCAATAAAGCCGTGATGGTGGCACTATATACTGGACCATTTTGGCTGAAGGAAAAACACATGATCAAATCAAGGAAATTACTGCTAAAAAGCTTGAGTACCGTGGTGCCAGTGCAGCAGCTTGGCTCTACCTTTGACATTATACTCTGTTTCCGGGGGTGGGGGGGAGTCGATGCATCTTTTACATATTAAAAACACCATTTGCATTCTCAAAAAAAAACACCATTTGCTTACTAAAGATATATTTCATTCTAAACTAATAAGCTAAAAGCCGAAGTGTAAAAAGAATAAGAGTTGCTAATTTTCAGGCGATTGAAAGTTTACATCATCCAAAACCACAAGTTCGAAATCAAACAATCTACAAAAAAAATTATATAGTCTATACATTAATATATTTTCTCCCCTCTACCTATATGTTACATAACCCTAGAAAAAGTAACTAACAATAAAAGTTCTAGTACAAATCATGTTGATTGAAAGTTTCTTAACTCATAGCTGGCCTCATAGCGAGGTGGATATGATTAAGTAGTCCATATGCTGCCTCATCTCAGCAGTTTGTTAGCCAGTGTACATGACTAGATACAAAAGGTGCTGGCTTTCGGTATTTTATTTCCCTCTCTGGACGACGGTTGGGTTTTCAGCGAGACAGCAAATCGGTAATTAAAAGCACGTTATCATGCATCCTCTCTTCTCCAGGTATCTGTCGGTAATCAGTATATACGGACTAAACAAAAGGAGAGTCAAACACCGAGAGACGTTGATACAGCAATGCAGAACTTGCACAATGTACAGAAAATTGTAGCGCACATTATCCTCACACACATGACCACCGCAATCATTTGGGTTCGAACAGTGCATGATTGCACATTCTCCGTCCAACAGGCTACAAGACAATCCCCTTCGTCTGGTCTGAATCAACACTGGGAAAAGCAGCCTAAATGCCTAGTAATCAGGAAAAACAGGGCTGAACCAGATCACCGTTTCCCATTTCGGAGCCCTGTACCTACGGCAAAAGCAACGCGCGACACCTACACACTCGCATTGCCATCACAAGAAAGTGCCGTGCTCTGCTAACGACCGAACCTTCCCCAGGCCAGGTGAAAGTGGTTAATCCAGGCGTGCAACAACTCTCCTCTCCTCTCCAGGCCGCCGCGCCGTGCCGGCGTTTATATACTTTCTTTACCTGGCGTCCTCATGGTCAAGCCACTCGGTCCGTCGCGCGCGCCGTCGCTGTCGCGCTCTCGACTCCGCGGCGCCGAACTCAGAGCCTGCTCTCAATAAACAAGCCTCCTCCCCAGGCGAGCTCAGAGCCTCAGAGCAAGCCGTTACTCGTCCCTGTCTCCCGTGTGATCAGAGAGTGTCCAGGAAATGGCTCGTCCGCCAACAATAATCGCTCTCCTCTGCCTGTTGGTCTCCTGCGTCGCGCTCGCAGGAGCCAGCCGGCCGAGCCGGAAGAACCTCGATGTGAACCTGGGCGGCGGCGGCGGGGACGACGGCGGGATCAGCATCGGCATTGGCGGCGGCGGGAGCTCGCCGCCGTCGTCGTCAGAGCCGCGGCCATGCGACTTCGAGAACGAGCGGCTGTACCGGGCGTACAAAGTGATCCAGAAGTTCAGGAAGACGGTGACGTGCGACCCGATGAAGATCACGAGCAGCTGGAGCGGCACGGACCTGTGCTCCGAGACCAGCTACAAGGGCTTCTTCTGCGAGCAGCCGCCAGGCATCAAGGACCGGTCCATCGCGTCCGTGGACTTCAACGGGTACCGGCTGCAGTCGTCCGACCTCAAGGGCTTCGTGGACGGCCTCCCGGACCTGGCCCTGTTCCACGCCAACTCCAACGACTTCGGCGGCGCCGTGCCCAGCCTCGCGAGCCTGCAGTACTTCTACGAGCTGGACCTGAGCAACAACAAGCTCGCGCCCGCGCCGTTCCCTACCGAGGTGCTGGGCATCACCAACGCCACCTTCGTCGACATCCGGTTCAACAGCTTCTACGGCGAGCTCCCCGCCGGCGTGTTCTGCTCGTTCCCCAAGGTGGAGGCCATCTTCGTCAACAACAACCAGTTCTCCGGGAGCCTGCCGTCCAACATCGGGGACTCCCCGGGCAACTACCTCTCCCTCGCCAACAACAAGTTCACGGGGGAGATCCCCAAGTCCATCGCGCGCAACGCCGGGACGCTGCTCGAGGTGCTCTTCCTCAACAACAAGCTCAGCGGGTGCCTCCCCTACGAGCTGGGCCTGCTGGCCAAGGCCACGGTGATCGATGCCGGCACGAACCAGCTCACGGGCCCCATCCCGGCGTCGTTCGCGTGCCTGCGCAAGGTGGAGCAGCTCAACCTGGCCAACAACCTGCTCTACGGGGAGGTGCCCGACGCGCTGTGCCGCCTGGCGTACCCGTGGTCGGGCCGGCTCAAGAACCTCACGCTCTCCGGGAACTACTTCACGTCGCTCGGCTCCTGCTGCTGGGACCTGGTCCAGGAGGGCAGGCTCAACGTCGACGGCAACTGCATCCCGTGGGCGCCCAACCAGCGCTCGCACGAGGAGTGCGCCAAGTTCGCCTGCAAGCCCAAGACCTGCCCCGCCAACACCTACGTGCCCTGCAAGCCCAAGCACCAAAGCTCCGGCGACGCGGCCACGGAGGAGTCCGCAGCGGCCGTGGACGAGAACAAGTACCGCACGTACCCGGCGCTGCATCCCTGAGAGGGCGAGCGCACGTTGCACAGCTTGAAGAAAAAGGGTAAGCAGCGCTGTGCGTCCCGTGAGCGTGAAACAATTGACGAGTGGATTGGCTCCTTGTGCTCGACTAGTTGTGTTGATGTGAGGTGTGTACATCTTTGTCAGTAATGTTCCCTTTCCTGTCCACTGTCACGGTCCACTTATTTCAGATGCAGATTACGTGCCCCTTTCTACGAATCAAATGCAGCGCCCTCTAAATTATGCAACAACCTGATTATATGAATTGTAAATCACCCAAAGATATCTGACGGATCATGGCACAAGTTCTTCTGTGCTCGCGCACAAGCTTCGATAGAAGAAACAGCTGAAGTCCCTCTTCCCCTTCCCCTTCCCCTTGTAGAAACTGTCATGTTGCTCGAGGACAAATTACCTGAATCAAACATATATAGGTTGATAATAAGAGATGTTGAATAATGCTCATTGCTATACAAACGCATCGATCTAAACCCACATTTTATTAGAAAAAAACAGTTCACACAAAAAAAAACTACTCCCTCTATCCCTAAATGTAGGCCGTTTTGTAGTTTGAAATTTTTCCTAAATATATGGCGTTTTGCAGATAGGATAAACTTTAGGGTTGGTGGGAGAGTTAATGAGTGGGTGGATGAAGGTAAAAATGAAGAACATGATAGTCTTTAACACATTGACTATTTTCTTGTTTGAAAGCTAGAAAGCCCTATATTTAGGGATGGAGGAAGTAAATAGTTTTCTAGCTACATTTGTGACATGAAGGAATGTAAGAAGCATCTAATCATTGGGCAACGGTGGCTTATCCACACCAACGTAAACATCTGAAGCCCCCTTCCCCTTGTACACACAACCTTGCTGCTCATAAAAGAATTACCTGAACCAATTTTTTCGAGACGTGCATAGATAATAAGAGAAACTGAATAATGCTTTTTGATATACGAACATATAGAAAACCGACGACATTAGATCAGTCAAGACAACACTTCGTACCGCAGTTTTGCAAGTGGTTTTAATTTCGTAACTACATTAGTGACATGAAGGAATGTAAGTAAAATCATTTTAATATATGATGTAAAAAGAATCTACCGTTGGTCGGGGGCAGCTTATCCATATCACGATAACCAAGTGAAGTACCCTTTCCCCTTCCCTTTATAGAAATAGCCTTGTTGCTGCTGGAAGAATTACCTAAATCCAACATAGGTACATAATAAGAGATATCGAATGGTTCTCATTGCTATACTCGACATATTGAAATCTCATATTTTATTAGCAAGGAAAACTCTTCAGATGAATATTTTGTTGTGGCTATATTAGTGACATGATGTAATGTAAGTAATTAGGATCATTTTATGCTATGATGAAGGAAACGTTCAATCGTTGGACAGGCAGCTTATCTACAACACAAGTCACCCTTCCCCTTCCCCTTTCTCTTGCATGAATAACTTTGCTTTTCATTGGAAGAATTACCTGAACATTTTTTTCAGACATAGGTAAATAATATGATTATTGAATAATGTTCATTATTGCTACACAAACATACGGAAATCCTATATTTTATCAGCAACAAACACTTAAGGCGACAATTTTACAAGGGATTTTTTATGCACTTTAATTAGTAAGATGAAAGTAAGATCATTTTAGTCTATGATGCAATGTAAGACGCAATAAATGTTTCTAGTCCAAACCCATACCACTGCTTTGAGCACCAACATCCGAAGCCCTCTCGCAACATTATAAGTTTTAATATATCAAAACTATGTATGCAAAACCAAATTCAGAAACATCAATTATTTAATAAGACATGATTGTCCTTTTGAAACTTTTAGAATACAAAAAACTATACTCCTAAATTTCAAAATTTATGTCGTTAGGACATGAAAAACTGAGCTATGGCCAGCACAATTCTCTTGTCCTAAATGACTTCACTATCCAAATGGAGGAGTAATTTATTACAAACGTTATTAAACTTTAATTACATGCAAACCGTTACCTCTCCTCTTACATCTTGACACATTAGAGAAACACGCAACCGCCCCCTCCCTCCCGCCCTCCTCCGACACACACAAAAAGAAAAATAAACTTGATTGGAGGAAGGGACCTTGATTCCAACCCCTAATAGACCCCCCCACACACACACACACACACTCAACCAAGATCTACCTCATAGGACGATGATCATACTATTCTTGGATGCCATAATTAAAAATACATAAAGGAAAAAACAACTACAATAGAAAAATAGAAAATATCTTAGCATATAGGATAAAAACCTCTAAGAGAAATATAAATAGTAGGTGTCGATCAGTGTGAAGAGAACATGCAATGTGCCATCAACATAACAGAATATTTGCATTTTTCTTAAAAGGACAAACGAGTAAACGACAGTTTTGTCATTTTGGATGTTGCATAGATGAGAAAAATAAATGTACAAATAGAGATACGTTGCTTTAAGTGCTATGATAAGTTCCATAATTATAAATACATAAAGGAAAAACAACTACAATAGAAAAATATAAAATATCTTAGCATATAGGATAAAAAAACTCTAAAAGAAATGTAGACTGATTATGGTAGCACTCACCCCGCTCATCAGCACCTTTATTCCTTGGTCTCTTGAAAACCCTCCAATCTCCGGGCTTATACAACTTTTCAGCCAATCTGGAATTTTAACTTCTTTGTACCCTACATATAGTGAGGTAAACAGACCTTCCACCTCAAATGGCACATGTATATGAGATGATTCTATCTCTGGATCTATGACTAATTCTGAATCATCTTTGGTTGTCTAATCTTCAACTAAATCTGTATCATCTTTGGCTGTAGCATTTTCTGTAAAATTTGAATCATCTTCGGTTGTGGAATCTTCGATTAAGTCTCGAAGTCTTCGTGAGCCTATATTGTCGGTCTTCTTCATGTTATAGAAAAGGTAGGAAGGAAGGCCAATTATACCTCTCTAAGGAAGAAATAGTAAGTCGACGAGTGTGAAGAAAACAAACAATGTGCCGTTAACACAACAGAATATTTGAATTTTTCTTCTGAAAAGGACAAATGGCAATTTCTATATTTTTGGATGTTGCATAGATGGGCAAAAAAAATGTACAAAAAGAGATACCTTGCTTTAAGTACTATGATAATAAGTTCCATAAAAAGACAATTAGGTTTGTAAGACAACTCGTGTGTAAATGACAGGCTTATGGATTGCAATCTTCAAGAAGATATCATTTATTAATTGCCATTATAACACCATTTTTTTTTATTTTCAAGCAATGACAAATTAATAGAAGTTAGCTACGCATAGATTTGATAGCTCAAATATTTATATTAGGGAAAAGTCTATTTTACTCCCCGAACAATCCACTATGTCTAAATTACACCCTGAACAAAATCCTGGCGCACTTTACTCCCTCAAACAATTTAAGTTGGCTCAATTTACTCACTTATACAATTTTTCTTTTTCGTTTCTCTTTGTACGATTTCATTTTGAAGTTCAAATTGATAGATGGTACCATTCTCTATATAAAAGAAAATATTTTATTTTTTCTAAAATATTTTGTATATAATTTAAGAACTATATAATTAAGATGATATTGATGCTATTAACATATAAAATAATATGTTTAATATATATACATATATTATTTCTTAACGTATGGTTCAATGAAAACTATTGTTATACAAAAATTTGAGTACTAAACTCAGCTTGTACAAATAGAAATTGCACAAGAGAGTAAATTATACCAACTTAAACTATTTGAGGCAGTAAAGTGAGACAACATTTTGTTCGGGATGTAATTGGACAAAGTGGATTGTTCGGGGAGTAAAATAGACTTTTTCCTTTATATTATAAAGCCACAAGACCTTTTACAAGCCATATGAATTGCATACATGATAAAATATTTGTTAGGATCAAACATGTTCAAGAGATCTCGAGGGTAGCATCATAAAGGTTTAGTGAAGTTAAAGACGATGTAGCAAATCTGAAATGTGACCCTCCACAAAAAAAAAATCTGAAATGTGAAATGTGAAATGTCTCAACCTCTACTATAGAGGAACGCTTACTTGTGAGATTTAAAAATAATTGACCATATCCGTGAAAGACAAAAAAATGACTCTGATATTCTCTCAAATTTTCTTGAAGCGTCACGCTAGCAGAAACCACTAGTGGCCCATGAGCCATGAACCTTTTTTCTGGACATCTGCTGGAGTTTTCCTCCCCTTTCTTTAGGCCGTTGCTAAATTTGGGTGTGTTCGTTTTCAGGGTCTAAACTTTAGAGCTATCACATAAAAAAGAATCTTACTATTTAGGAGTAGTAAATAAAATTTAATTATAAAATAAATTACAGGACGTTAGACTAATTTACGAGACGAATCTAGTGAAGTTAATTAAGTCATGATTAGAAGACGATTCATTGTAACATCACTTTAGTAAAACATAGATTAATTAAGTTTATTAGATTCATCTTGAAAATTAGCACCAATCTGTAAAAGGGTTTTGTCATTAAATTGATCAAAATATTCATAAACAATAAGATTCTCTTTGATATGACAGTCGTTAAATTTTAGAGGGCGAGAAACGAACAGGGCCTTTGTCTTGAATGCAGTCACGTGAATTGTTTTTCTAAAGCATATTATTTTCTATCATAAAAGTAGTTTTTGTTCCTAGCTTGTTCCTCTTAAGCTAACAAATGTATACGGGTCCAAACTAGCTTGTTCGTATTTATGTCCGGAACACATTAGTACATTACCAACACCTACCTCTATGCACGGAACGGCACCACGCCCAATAGCCTGACACGTTCGCTGTCAAAAGCAAAACCGTGACTGCCTCGTATCTGGACAAATTATTATCGCCAGTGACAGCGATCTTGGTCCGGTTAGTTGTGTAGTGAAGCCTAGCTGGCCCGCCCGCCAGCGCCAGCCTGGTCGCGTTCGTGCCAAGTCACAGCACGCAAGGACACCGGCACCACCGTGCTCGACCGATCCAATAAACGTGCGTGTTGGCAGCAGCGATCATACAGCGGGTAGTTTTTAGTCCCAGCGTCGTCTCCAGCGCGTGGGGCGCGTGGATTATCAATGCTGGGCCCAGGCCGTCAGTGACACAGCCGCTCATCAGGTAGGCAGGTCGAGCGCGCGGGCGGGCAGACGTCGTAATATGAAATTTTAGTCGTGGCGTCTTCGTGCGATCGTTTTGCCATCGCTGCAGCGGCAATTTTGTTCGGCATGGGTGGGTCGTGCGAGGTCCGTGCTCCCCGCACTCGCCCACGTCCAACGGCTAGGAGGTAGTAGGAATCTGCACCCGATTCCCGAGCAAGTAGCGCCATCACATTGATCCGAAGTCCCCCGCTTTCTTTTTCCTCAACTGACGATGCTACACGGTGCTCGTCACTTTACCATTGTATTTGTATAAAGCGTCAGGTTTCAGCGAAAAGCAGATAAAGAGCTTTTTGTTAAACCCGAGTACGGTGTCAGCTTATTTAGCTTTTGTTCGTGTGCGGGTACTGCTGGATTGTTGACTCCACAGATCCTACTTATAGCAAGAAGATGACCAGAACCAGATCGTTCCGGTAAAGGGATGATAAACACACACTAGATACTAGTAACAGAGAACAGAGGATGTTGCCGCTTGACCCATTTTACCTGGGAAGAAGGACACCGGTGCAGGGTGCCTTTCGTTCCTTTTATCTTCTCTGCTGAAACTCGACGAAAGGTTCTTTATCCACTTCAAGTTTCACTTTCAGCGTGGAATGGCTTGCGAGACATATATTATTTGGCAAGCAACGCGCCACTTCCACATATTTTATGCCAATCTCTCTTTTTTATTATTTGCAAATAGCAAAAGTCCAATTCCATAATTTAGCACAACAAGCAACACGTTAATCATAACCAGCACGTTGCTTCGTTGCCACTCTCATTATCTTTCGACCCCCTGGCTTGCCGGGGTCAGGATCGCTGCTCGAGTGCGACACCCCGCAGCCGCCATCCATGGTGGCCGTCTTCAACAAGGACGTCCTGAGCTGGTACCTCATCACCCTCAAGCTCAGGGAGGCCGTCGACGCCGCCAACCTCCAGAAGTCCCCGCCGCCGCAGTGGCAGCCCCGGAACCTGCCGCTGATCGCCAACAGCGCCTCTCCGCCGCAAGTCCAGCGCCAGGAGCCGGATCGATCAAGCCCGGCTTTTGTGCGGTCCAGGGCGCCGTCCCCCGCGCACAGCCCCAAGCCGCAGGACTCGGAATGGGTGGTGACCATCCGCGGGAAGCTGGCGCAGGCGCGCGCCGAGGAGGCGGCGTGCCCGTGGTCCCGCCTCTCCGTGTACCGCGTGCCCAAGTGCCTCCGCGACGGCGACGAGCGCGCGTACACGCCGCAGGTGGTGTCCATCGGCCCGCTCCACCGCGGGCGGCGGCGCCTGCGCGAGATGGACCGGCACAAGTGGCGCGCGCTGCACCACGCGCTGAAGCGCACGGGCCACGACGTCACGTCGTACCTGGACGCGGTGCGGCCGCTGGAGGACCGCGTGCGCGCGTGCTACGAGGGCGGCGCCGCCGGGCTGGGCGGCAACGACCTGGCCGAGTGCCTGGTGCTGGACGGCACCTTCGTGCTGGAGCTGTTCCGCGGCGCGGCGGACGGCGGCAAGGGGTTCGTGGACGCGCTGGGGTACTCGCGGCACGACCCGGTGTTCGCGATGCGCGGCGCGATGCACGCCGTGCGCAACGACATGATGCTGCTCGAGAACCAGGTGCCGCTCTTCGTGCTGGACCGCCTGCTCGGGATGCAGCTCGGCAACCCGGAGCAGACGGGCGCCGTGGCCGCGCTCGCCGTGCGCTTCTTCGACCCGCTCATGCCCACCGACGCGCCGCTGCTCCGCAAGGACCGCTCCAAGCTCGAGTCCTCCGTCGGCGCTGCCCAGGCGGCGGCGTTCGACCCGCTGTCCGACCCGATGCTGCACTGCCTTGACGTGTTCCGGCGCAGCCTTCTGCAAGCGGGCCTGCAGCCCACGCCGCCGCCGCCGGCCAGGCTCTGGCCCAGGAAGTGGTCCTCCGTTCTGCGGCGCGTGGCGGACAAGCGGCGGCAGCAGTTCGTGCACTGCGTGTCCGAGCTCCGGGAGGCCGGGATCCGGTGCCGCCGCCGCAACACGGACCGGTTCTGGGACATCCGGTTCGAGAACGGCGTGCTCTGGATCCCGCGCATCCTCATCCACGACGGCACCAAGTCGCTGTTCCTCAACCTCATCGCGTTCGAGCAGTGCCACATCACGGACATGGCCACCCCGGGCGGGAACAACATCACATCCTACGCCATCTTCATGGACAACCTCATCAACTCCGCCGACGACGTCAAGTACCTGCACGACCGGGGCATCATCGAGCACTGGCTCGGCAGCGACGCCGAGGTGGCCGACCTCTTCAACCGCCTCTGCAACGAGGTCGTCTTCGACATCAACGACAGCTACCTCTCCGGCCTGTCGGACCAGGTCAACAGGTACTACGACTACAAGTGGAGCACGTGGATCGCCAGCCTGCAGCACAACTACTTCAGCAACCCGTGGGCCATCGTCTCTGTCGTCGCCGGTATCTTCTTGCTGCTGCTCACCATGGCGCAGACCTTCTACAGCGCCTACAGCTACTATCGCCCCATCCAACAATGATCGGCGGTTAATAATTTTCTTGGGTGAGATCGTGCAACTGAAACAATTACTTTATTCATTTGAGACAATAATTGTTAGTGTTTGGCTAATTCTTTGTCACGTGAGTTGTTTCACTTGCTCCGGCGGTGGGAATATTTGACCAACATATCATTGCTAATAATTTATCTTCTTCTTTATCGAGAATAATGAATTGTAAAAATGATTTCACTCTCACAGAGATAAAGCAATTTCGAAACGTGGTGGTAATCTATTATAAATACCAGCATATTCATGTGATTGCACTCAAAACACGCGGCCGGGGTGGGGTGTGTGATCTCACCATGGCACAACCTAATACAGCGTGTAAAGCTACTATCCACCGATCCAATGAACGCCGGTTATTACTAGGCGGTGTAAGAGGGATTTGACCAGCACATTCTCTGTTAACAATATGTCTTCTCCTCCTCCTTTCCAGAACAATGAATTGTAAAAGAAATTCAATGGGTTAAATACATTTTTCTAATATAACGTTATTGATCTAATAGCCATACTAGCACATTCATATGATTTGCGCTCCAAACAGAACTAGCTTACGGACAACCAGGAAGTCGGCCACCTTCGGACGTCGCAATTTTTTTTTTTTTTGAAACACGGACGTCGCAATTCACAAAGCAAGAAAGAGCTACTTGGGGTGTGAGGACCGTCCACCGTGCACTCAGATCGTGGCCTCAAGTTGGACGCATCCATCTACCAGTGTACAAACTACAGACCAAACAAGCTGGCAAATGTCAACACAGATTTCAAATATAATTCAGGAGGGCAAATTAAACCAATCAAAGCTGCAAACAAATGTATTTGAATAGAATATAAGCTAGGGTCTTTTTTCAAGAAGTCTCAAACGGGCTGGCTATTTTGAGGTCGTAGTTCATAGGATACGGCCCAGAAAAAATCCCATTCCTATGTAACAAGGGAGGAGGTGCTAGGGTCATTAAGAACCCTAGCCCCTCTCCCATCCTAAGCCGCTGCCATGGTCACCGGGCTCTGCATTACCATCGCTTGTAGCCACCTTCCCCCGCATGCCAACATGTTGGGCTGCCCCCATCCTCCGCCTTGGGGCGCACGTCATGATCCGCTCCCTCTCGAGCGGCTCCGCCGCCGTGATGTTGCGCATACTTCCCCTACCCATCCAACACACCTTCGATATCATGGGGGTGTTGTGGTGTCAATGATGGACAAAGCAGAGAAGCCAAGCTCGTTATCATCATCCAATCTCACAGCGCACAATCTACGGTGTGAATCGATGGGCGACGAGTGTTGTGCTTGACACGGAGGCCATCCATGACGGATGATAATGGCATGCTCAAATCGGACGGGGTGGCTCGAACGCCTTCATTTACTATTATCAAATATCATGATAACCTTTTCTTTTCTTTCTTTTAAGGAATGTCCTTAAAATTTATGAGAAATACTTTGGTGAACATAGGGGCATGTGCCCACCCTAACTTTTCTATTAATTATGGTTAAATATAAATATTAAATCTCTGATTATACTACTAGTTGTAGATATGTTGTCAAAACATAAATTGAGAACTAACTTAATTACCAACCGTTGAGAAGTGGAGCTCGGACGTGGCACAGGTGCAGAACAAAAGCAAAAGCTAGCATCGTAATAGTAACTGGGGCTCAACAAAAATCTCTTTCATTATCAAGAAAAAAAAGAAGCTCTTTATCTGCCTTTTGCTGAAGCCTGAAGCTTTATGAAATGGGAAGGTGACGAGCATCGTGTAGCATCAGGCCAAAAAAAAAAAAAAAAACAGAGGACCTGAGATCGATGTGATGGTGCTGCTTGTTCCGGGATCTGGTGGTGCAGATTCCTACTACCACCTCCTAGCCGTTGGGATGTGGGGGTGCGGTGCGGGAGCATCCACAGCTGGTGGGACGCACGACGCACCGAACGGAAGCCGAACGGAACTACCACAGCTAGTACCGTGATTGATCTGGTGGTGCCCGCTTACTTCCGTGCTGTGGCTTGGCACCGGCAGTGGCACGAACCCGAACGTGACCAGGCTGGCTGGCCAGTCTTCACTGCACAACTACCGGACTCATTGTCAGTGGCAATAATAATCCGTCCAGATCGAGCCGGTCCCGAATGCGTTTTTTTCTGTTAACTCTACATATGCTGTTTCCGTTTAAAACGCAGGTCAGCGGACTCGTCTCACCCGACATTTTTTTAAGGATCATCTGACACGAATTGGCTGTGGTCGACAGCAACTCTAGTTTAGGCCACAAAGTTGGGCCTCTGCTATGAATTTGGGCTTCCTCAAGTGGACCTGTCCTGCAGCAGGTCAGTTTTATGGGGCGAGCCTGGTGCACACTGCACTGTATTGACCCCTCCATTGCAAACGGAGAAAATAGATCGAGAAGACAAGAACGCGAAACACGATCCATGATTTGTCGTTTAAGGCTAGAGACCAGCACAATGATCTTCACGATCCGCAGATGCTCGTGATCACGGAGTACTGCCATGATGCCGTATGCGGCGCCCTAATAACTTGATCCCGAACCCTGGAATCTGAGTGTGTGTCATGATTGATCTCTTCTCGGGGGAACGAAGCATGTTGGAACCTAACACAAGAGTGGCGGAGTAGGTAGGTTTCCATCGTTTTTTTTGGGTCGGAGCGGGTTTTGGATCCATCCGTGGTGCTGGGACACTGCTCTCCATAGTTCTTGGCTCGCCAAGATCCAAAACTTGCACTGCTACCTTTGCGCATTTGTTTTCTTTGTCCGTTTCTTCCAGACACAGCGCCTCCTATCTGCTTCCTACCAAACACCAACCCAGAAACAACCAAACCAGAGTAGGCGGGATACGGTGGCTGGAACTGCCATCACACATGGGACATGGCTTGACCGCCCAATTCGACTAATATTCTAGATCAATTTCGAGCTAAATCCCGAAATGTTAGGATCAGTCGCTCTTCCAAACAGGCAAACACCTACACCTTGAAGAAGCCAACAAAAGAGCCAACTAGCGAAATGAAGCAAGCAAGGTTTTGCTTTGGAGACCATGGGCGATAGAGATGTGTGCCATCGTGAAGCAAAACCAAACATTGATCGAACGACTGTGGCTGTATCGACGATGTCTTGAATGAAAATAAAAAGTGTCTACCTCACGTCACCGTCGCCGTTTGACAGAAGATATTTCGAAGAAAGCTCGATCAAATACGCGTATAGAAATATCTCATCAAGTGTGATCAATGCAGGATACCGATGTTTGAGCGATGAGGTATACGCACAGAATTTGTAACCATGACCAAAAGCTGTCCTGCATACCTCGCCCCCTCCGGCATTTGACGAAGACACATTTCTGTGTGTCTTGGCTCGACTCTATCAAGACAAGTTGTTGCCGAACTTCAGAAACAAATGGAAACTCATGTTTCAAGAACGTGGACTGCAGATGTTTTGCATCAACTATTTCAGCGATTCGAATTCGTGTGGAGAATATAAATGCATAGCGGACATATCTGGAACAAATGCAGTAGTACTGCCCAGAGAAAACAACACGAGGATCACTGGCGAAGCCAGGTTATGCTACCCTGGTGCACGGGCACCAGGTTAAGCACAAGATTTTGCACTTAAAAACAGATTAGGACAGGCTAATTTTCTTCAAAATAGGCAGAAATACCATATGGGCACCACCCTGTATCCCAGTCTAGCTTCACCACTG
>JAUNZO010002370.1:0-22857 GCA_031894775.1 Chloris gayana
GTTTATTTGACAAGTATCCCAGGTGGATTAAGGACGTTCTGAAGGTGATTATTAGTGAGCATGAAGTCAGTAAGATGAGTTTTTCTGCCATTCTTGATGAACTAACGAACGCATTGATGAGTGAGATTTCTCCCAAAGGAACTGGTTCTGCAAACTTGTTCTATGACAGACCAAAATTAAACAGCATGGTGGCTACTCTGCTAGAAAGAGCGAGACGCATGACCCAAAAGTCTATTGAAAACAATGCTGTGAGTTTTCGATCATTTTCGATTGAGAAATCTGAACTCATTTTGAGACTTGAGCGCATGATTCATGTCTGTAGTGATATACTAGATGGAAAGACTAATCTTCAAAGGTTCATTGATGAAGTTTGCTTGATCCTTGAGTGGATGCTGAACCAACGTTTTTTCTGTCTTGATGGATTAGATACGTTGGATTATACAAATAAGTCCGATGGAAATGAATCCCTAAGGACAAATAATGAAAAATATGCAATGCAAGATGAAAATTCAGAAATGGTTTTGGGACAAGAGACACGAAAAGAAATGGTTGCAGTAACTGAGCGCCAAATCCCTGATGAAATTTTAGAAAAGCAGTCTATGATTGAATTCAACGTTTCAAAGCTTCAAACAGAATTATTGACAGTTTCACAAGGGCAGGTTGACAGTATCCAGGAAGCCCATTCAGTATACTGTGAAGGAGAAAGGTAATTATTTTTTAATATTCACTGATCATTTTATTACTTTCAGTACTTCTGCTCATTATTCATAATTCTCCAACATTGTAATCGATTTCTATACTCCATTACGCAGTGCTGGTTCTGATGGGAGCAAAGAAAAAATAGCAGAAGATGGAAATCAACTGGTAACGGTAATCTATCATGCCCTTGTCTTTTCTTTGAGGCTTACACAAAATTGGGAATGTTGCAACAGTGTATTCCTTAGCTTACATCGACACATACTGAAACACTTAGCTATCAATGATGAAAACTATAATGATTCTGAAACACTTAGCTGCCGGTGATGAATAATGTTTGCAACTCTTGCAGACCTCAGCAATATCTCCAGCGGCAAAGGAACTCGTAGAATATCAGGAAACAATAACAAACCTAAGTAAACGGTTGAATGCTCTACAAAATCCGACAAATAATGCAGATGCGCCAGTCAAAGGAAGCAGTAATACCCTTCCTCTGTCGGTTTCAATCACTATTACAGAAGCGGATACCAAGCCTGCTGTAGAAGCGGATACAGGGCCTTCTCCTTCTGAAGAACCGACACGCATGAAAGAACACGGCGAGCCTGACGCAACGGAGAAGGACCTGGGAGAGGAGCGAAATTCTGAAACAGGTCCAAAGGCGGATGAAAGCAGACTAGCCCCAGCAGTCGTCGTGCGTCCGATGGTTCCGAAGTCACCACGGAAATTCGCTTCAGTTGACGCGAAAAAGAAGAAGCAGCGTGCGAGCTTGTTCAGCAGGCTCGTCTTCAGAAAGAAAACGTAAAACAGTTCCAGGACCATAGGCGTGGCCAGAAGTTATCAGTACTGTGCATTCGCAAAAAAAAAAGGAGAAGAGGTTATCAGTACTGCTTCTAAAACCTAAACTTATCTATATAGTATATAAGCTATTTCTCATTCCAGTAAGAAGGTACAGCGGCATGCGTTTGGTGTGTTTTATTGGTAATTTATTTGGATGTGAATACAAGAAACCTGCGAACAAAGATATTTATATGCTGGTACTTGTTACAAATATTTATATAAGGCGATTGTTGAAATCTCACTAGCAACTCAGCACCGCAGAAAAGAATCTTGGAGTTGTGCGTGTGGTTGATCTTTTATTTATTTATTTATTGCGACGCTCCCCAAAATTGTTGAACGATTGCTATAATAACTACTATTCAGGAGACACAATAAGCCTTGTAGGCACCAATGCAAATAAAGCAATCCGGTTAGCTTCGCCACCTGTATTGTGGTACGGACTACGGAGACAGACATGAGCTGTGAAGTCGGCATTTGCAATGCAGAAATGGGACGGCTCCCCGGCCCGCGTATACGTACTTTTCCCCTTTTTTGGATTGAAGGGATAGCCCGTAGATGTACTACCGCAAGTAGAAAGTACTAGCAACAGAGCCATGCAATGCTGTTACTTACAGGTGAGCGGTCAACTCAAAAGTGAAAGCAGAAAGTGTGTGTACTATACAGTTGGCTACCCACTTACCCAGCCGGAGTCTTTTGAGTGCAAGTAAAGGGTGAGGCATGGCCGGATTGGTTTTCGTCCTAAATCACAGCACGTAGAGTGGTGGCGCGGCTATCGTGCGCGACACCAAGACTCGGCCGGGCCAAACTCACGCCGGCAGGTCGGCGGGCGTCATTGTTCAAGGAAACAACTGAATCGTGAACTGCCGCTGCCACGTCCCCCACGTACAGGAGCCGACGCCTCCACCATGGGCGGCAGGTAGGGGCTTCCCGTCCGTGCGGATGAGGCACGCACATTATTTGGCAGTAGCCATGCCCCCGCGCGCGCACGGCAACTGGCAAGGCCGAGAGGGAGACAACCAACGGCGGCCGCATTATTGCCGATCACCCGTGACCGCGCAAGGCTCCAAGAACGGAACGCCCGCGCTTTTTTTACGCCCAGCTGCTGGCGCCAGTTTGGCCGGACTCCCCGGCGCCGACGCCGGAGGGAACAGCCCAGAGGCGCAGCGTTGATGCGCGGAAAGCGCCCGGCCAACCACCGTAACCACCGGACGGGTTTATACTTGCCCGTTCGCGCACGCGGCAGACTGCGGCGGCAGGTTACTGTTGCCCTTCCTAGCTTGCGGCCTCGCTTCGCTGACGTACAGTCATACAGGTAGCCGATTTCACAGGTGGAGGTTCTGCTACGTACTGTACCTTCCAGTATCGCACAGTATCCTCGCCTACGTACGTGGAGATAATGAAACCTGTTTGGAGAAACAACAGCTATACCATACAGAGGGCAAGGTAAGGCGGCTACTTACGTAATCCCCACAGCGTGTATCATCGAATTTTCCCCGTCCCGTCGTTGAACTTGGTCATGACGCACATTATGCCTCTTTAATAATAATAATAATATAACGCTCGCTTGAAGGTGTGATGAAGGACCACATTTTCAATTCTGCGTTTGTTGTCTCATATGTTTCATTTGGCACAGGGCCACAGGGTATGAAGCTAGTTATTTCTCGACAAAGTTGTTGAGACAATACGTCACCAAGTGGCCTAATCGCAACGCGCCGACGCTGTGTTCTACTTGCGTCACCGGTAAGATATACGACACGAGTTTGTATCTTTCTGACAAGTGATGCATGGGGCGTGCGTGGAACTGTGGATCAGTTCGGCCCTCCAATGATAGTGTTAGGCGGGCGATGTACATATATAACTAGATAAACAAATATAAGTAATGGTCGTAGTACAGATTTGGTTAGAAGCTAGCAATAAAGCCGTGATGGTGGCACTATATACTGGACCATTTGGCTGAAGGAAAAACACATGATCAAATCAAGGAAATTACTGCTAAAAAGCTTGAGTACCGTGGTGCCAGTGCAGCAGCTTGGCTCTACCTTTGACACCGGCACTTTTATACTCTGTTTCCCGGGGGGGGGGTCCAAGCATCTTTTTACATATTAAAAACATCATTTGCTTACTAAAGATATATTTCATTCTAAACTAATAAGCTGAAAGCCGAAGTGTAAAAAGAATAAGAGTTGCTAATTTTCAGACGATTGAAAGTTTACATCATCCAAAACCACAAGTTCGAAATCAAACAATCTACAAAAAAAAATTATATAGTCTATACATTAATATATTTTCTCCCCTCTACCTACATGTTACATAACCCTAGAAAAAGTAACTAACAATAAAAGTTCTAGTACAAATCATGTTGATTGAAAGTTTCTTAACTCATAGCTGGCCTCATAGCGAGGTGGATATGATTAAGTAGTCCATATGCTGCCTCATCTCAGCAGTTGGTTAGCCAGTGTACATGACTAGATACAAAAGGTGCTGGCTTTCGGTATTTTATTTCCCTCTCTGGACGACGGTTGAGTTTTCAGCGAGACAGCAAATCGGTAATTAAAAGCACTTTATCATGCATCCTCAGGTATCTGTCTGTAATCAGTATACGGACTAAACAAAAGGAGAGTCAAACACCGAGAGACGTTGATACAGCAATGCAGAACTTGCACAATGTACAGAAAATTGTAGCGCACATTATCCTCACACACATGACCACCGCAATCATTTGGGTTCGAACAGTGCATGATTGCACATTATCCGGCCAACAGGCTACAAGACAATCCCCTTCGTCCGGTCTGAATCAACACTGGGAAAAGCAGCCTGAATGCCTAATCAGTAGTACAGTACTAGTAAATATAGAGCCTTCGTCTGGTCTGAATCAACCCTAGGATAAACAGCCAAAATGCCTAGTAATCAAGAAAAACAGGGCTGAACCAGATCACCGTTTCCCATTTCGGAGCCCTGTACCTACGGCAGAAGCAACGCGACACCTATACACTCGCATTACCATCACAAGAAAGTGCCGTGCTCTGCCGCTCCTAACGACCGAACCTTCCCCAGGCCAGGTGAAAGTGGTTAATCCAGGCGTGCAACAACTCTCCTCTCCCTCTCCATGCTGCCGCGCCGTGCCGGCGTTTATATACTTTCTTTACCTGGCGTCCTCGTGGTCAAGTCACTCGACCCGTCGCGCGCGCCGTCGCTGTCGCGCTCTCGACTCCGCGGCGCCGAACTCAGAGCCTGCTCTCAATAAACAAGCCCCCTCCCCAGGCGAGCTCAGAGCCTCAGAGCAAGCCGTTACTCGTCCCTGTCTCCCGTGTGATCAGAGAGTGTCCAGGAAATGGCTCGTCCGCCAACAATAATCGCTCTCCTCTGCCTGTTGGTCTCCTGCGTCGCGCTGGCAGGAGCCAGCCGGCCGAGCCGGAAGAACCTCGACGTGAACCTGGGCGGCGGCGGCGGGGACGACGGCGGGATCAGCATCGGCATTGGCGGCGGCGGGAGCTCGCCGCCGTCGTCGTCAGAGCCGCGGCCATGCGACTTCGAGAACGAGCGGCTGTACCGGGCTTACAAAGTGATCCAGAAGTTCAGGAAGACGGTGACGTGCGACCCGATGAAGATCACGAGCAGCTGGAGCGGCACGGACCTGTGCTCCAAGACCAGCTACATGGGCTTCTTCTGCGAGCCGCCGCCGGGCATCAAGGACCGGTCCATCGCGTCCGTGGACTTCAACGGGTACCGGCTGCAGTCGTCCGACCTCAAGGGCTTCGTGGACGGCCTCCCGGACCTGGCCCTGTTCCACGCCAACTCCAACGACTTCGGCGGCGCCGTGCCCAGCCTCGCGAGCCTGCAGTACTTCTACGAGCTGGACCTGAGCAACAACAAGCTCGCGCCCGCGCCGTTCCCTACCGAGGTGCTGGGCATCACCAACGCCACCTTCGTCGACATCCGGTTCAACAGCTTCTACGGCGAGCTCCCCGCCGGCGTGTTCTGCTCGTTCCCCAAGGTGGAGGCCATCTTCGTCAACAACAACCAGTTCTCCGGGAGCCTGCCGTCCAACATCGGGGACTCCCCGGTCAACTACCTCTCCCTCGCCAACAACAAGTTCACGGGGGAGATCCCCAAGTCCATCGCGCGCAACGCCGGGACGCTGCTCGAGGTGCTCTTCCTCAACAACAAGCTCAGCGGGTGCCTGCCCTACGAGCTGGGCCTGCTGGCCAAGGCCACGGTGATCGACGCCGGCACGAACCAGCTCACGGGCCCCATCCCGGCGTCGTTCGCGTGCCTGCGCAAGGTGGAGCAGCTCAACCTGGCCAACAACCTGCTCTACGGGGAGGTGCCCGACGCGCTGTGCCGCCTGGCGTACCCGTGGTCGGGCAGGCTCAAGAACCTCACGCTCTCCGGGAACTACTTCACGTCGCTCGGCTCCTGCTGCTGGGACCTGGTCAAGGAGGGCAGGCTCAACGTCGACGGCAACTGCATCCCGTGGGCGCCCAACCAGCGCTCGCACGAGGAGTGCGCCAAGTTCGCCTGCAAGCCAAAGACCTGCCCCGCCAACACCTACGTGCCCTGCAAGCCCAAGCACCAAAGCTCCGGCGACGCGGCCACGGAGGAGTCCGCAGCGGCCGTGGACGAGAACAAGTACCGCACGTACCCGGCGCTGCATCCCTGAGAGGGCGAGCGCACGTTGCACAGCTTGAAGAAAATGGGTAAGCAGCGCTGTGCGTCCCGTGAGCGTGAAACGATTGATGAGTCGATTGGCTCCTTGTGCTCGACTAGTTGTGTTGATGTGAGGTGTGTACATCTTTGTCAGTAATGTTCCCTTTCCTGTCCACTGTCACGGTCCACTTTATTTCAGATGCAGATTACGTGCCCCTTTCTACGAATCAAATGCAGCGCCTTCTAAATTATGCAACAACCTGATTATCTCAATCGTAAATCACCAAAAGATATCTGATCGATCATGGCATAAGCTCATCTGTACTCGTGCATACGCTTCGATAGAAGAAAGCGCATAGGATGAAATAAGCAAGCATACCAATGCATGGCCATGAGGCTCATCAACCATCAGAGATAAAGATGGATGCACAATACTAGAGTAATATAAGCTTATTTGCCCCTCCAGATCTAGTGCATAACAAGTTAATTAGACCATATAATCCATGAAGCCCAGATAATATGACCTGCAATAGAAAACTATCATGCAGGTAGTTATACGTCCACCTTCAATAAAAAAAATTAACAGAATATCACTGGAGATAACTTATCATGCAAAGATATGGTAAAACTGTCACCAAACATTATTAAAACTCGAAGCAAACAAAACAACATCAATCTCTGGTTTAATAAGCATGCACGAAGCAAACAAAGAAACAGATGAGTCATTGGCAACAAGCGTCTGATCATCGGATGGTCTCTGACGCAGCGCAATTGTGCCCTGGGAAGACAAATTCCCAACAAGTCATCTACAGGCACTGGTTTCCACATTATCGGACCATTGCCCTCTCATGCTGCAAGGAGCCACTGAAAACAATAATTACAAGGGATTTCGATTCGAAAACTATTGGATTCACATGCCAGGCTTCCAGGAGGTGGTGCAAGAAGCATGGAATAGGCCAATCCAGACCACCGATCCTTTCAGAAAACTGCACATTAAGTTAAGCAGAACAGGGAAGGCTTTAAAGAAGTGGCAAAGGAACAATATAGGCAACGTCAAGTTACAAATGCAGATAGCAAAAGAAATCATCGGGCATATGGATGTGGCTGAGGAAAACAGGGCCCTACAACAGGAAGAGTTGGAGTTCAGAAAAAAATCAAGCTAAAATACCAAGGGCTGCTGGCCATTGACAAAATTAGGGCGAAACAAAGAGCAAGAATTACACATGTTAGAACAAGTGATGCAAATACAAAACTCTTCCACATCCGTGCAAATGGTAGGAAAAGGAAAAACCACATACAGAATCTGCAAACGCCATCAGGAGTGGTAATTAGACATCAAGACAAAGAAGAAGAAATTTACAGGCACTTCAAGCAGGCTCTAGGGACTGGCGGCAATAGGACAGTCTCCTTGAACTGGGACGAACTAGACATTACCCCTTTTCAGCTACAAGAGCTTGACCATGACATCACAGAAGAAGAGATCAAGAGAGTGGTCATGGAAATGCCAAAAGAAAAGGCACCCGGCCCTGACGGCTTTACTGGGCATTTTTTTCAAATAGGGTGGGAAATAATTAGACACGATGTGAACCACGTCTTCCACCACCTATCACAGCTCGGAGGAAACCTGTTCCAACTTGTGAATTCAACAAACATCGTGCTCATACCAAAAAAAGAAAGAACGATTAGAATTGAGGATTACAGGCCAATCAGCCTAATACACAGCCTAGCTCGGATCTTCTCACGAATTCTAGCAAACAGGCTGGCACCAAGGCTGCATGAGATGATCTCCGTAAACCAAAGTGCGTTTGTCAAAAGGAGATGCCTCCACGATAATTTCCTATTCGTGCAAGGAACAATCAAAGAGCTCAAGAGGAAGAAGAAACCAGCATTGTTCGTAAAACTTGATATCAGCAAGGCTTTTGACTCTGTATTATGGTCGTATCTTCCTGGAACTACTTCACAGGCTCGGCTTTGGACACGGATGGAGGGAGTGGATCACCATGCTATTGGGAACAGCTACCTCAAGGTTCCTTCTAAACGGGAAACCGGGTAGGCCAATCAAACACCAAAGGGGACTAAGACAGGGAGACCCCCGTCACCAATGTTGTTCATTATAGCAATTGACCCGCTACGGAAGATCATAAAGAAAGCAGTAGAAAACAATATACTAGCGGCAGTTTCAACAAGGACCTCACACACAGCAATATCTATTTACGCCGACGACGCGGCCATCTTCATCAAACCGGAACAACAAGAAGTAATAGCACTTGGAGAAATCCTAAATAGTTTTGGAGAAGCGACTGGAATGAAGGTCAACCTCACAAAGACCGAGGTGTACCGAATCAACCGCAATGAAATTAACATGGACCAAGTGCTACAAAATTTCCCAGCCCAGCTAAAGGAATTCCCTTGCAAATACCTAGGCCTACCGCTACACCAAAGAAAGCTCAGGAAGGTGGAGATATTGCCATTAATTGAAAAGGTAGCAGGAAAACTACCAAATTGGAAAGGAAAACAAATAGCGCGGGCAGGAAGAGTCCAGTTGGCCAAATCGACTCTAACCTCAACGAGTCACTCACCACGCGCTAGTAATTCCAATACCAAAATGGGCAATCAAGGAAATCGATAAGATCATAAGGAATTTTATTTGGAAGGGCGATGACGGCGAAACCAAATCCTCTCGGGCATTGCCTAGTAAAATGGGGAATGGTGCAAAGGCCGAAGACACTCGGAGGGCTAGGAATTCTCAACCTAGAAAAATTTGCTATGGCTCTTAGACTTCGATGGTTATGGCAAAATTGGGGCGACGTGGACAAACCGTGGAAAGATCTGCAAACGCCCTGCAGCGATAGAGACAGAGATTTCTTTGCCAAACATACAAAGATAAAGATAGGGGATGGTAAGACCACCAGCTTCTGGAATGATACATGGCTAGGTCAGGAACCGCTAAAAGAGAGATTACCAAACCTATTCGGAGCAGCTAGATTCAAAAACAGAACAGTGGCAGTAGAGATGTGGCAGAATAATTGGATCAAATCGGTGAAGAACATCACCACGACACAACAAATACAAGAATACATCTGCTTATGGAATTCGGTAAGGCATGTACAACTCAATGCCGATGAAAAGGATCAAGCAATTTGGCTGCATACTGCAAATAAACAGTACAGCTCCAGCTCGGCATACTCCATTCAATTCTTGGATGTACAAAAACCTTTTGAGACCAAGAACGTTTGGTCAGCGAAGGCAGAACCAAAAGTCCAACTCTTCGCCTGGATAGCAATGCATGAGAAAGCGCTAACAGCAGACAACCTAGAGACTAAAGGCTGGGATAACAATGTCGTGTGCCCACTTTGCCTATCGGAAGCGGAGACCAACCACCATCTACTGATCGAATGTGAGTTCGCAAAAGAAGTAATGAACACAATCATTAGCTGGATGAACCACCAAATACAACCAATACCTACGGCGATGTCAGTCAGTCAATGGCTGGAAAAGGTAACACAGTCACTGCCATCGACTCAAAGAAAGGTGCAAACTGGAAGAATCATATATGGATGGTGGAACATTTGGAAAGAACGCAACAGAAGAATTTTCCAAGGCGTAGAGAGGAACAGCTTCCATGTAGCAGTTCTTGCAAAAGAAGAGGCAGATTTCTTCCATATGGCACATAGTTCGATCCCATTTGATCCCGGCTAGACAAAAGGTTCTTCACCGAGCTGGTTTTAAATCCCCGGCCGGACCCTCTCCGGCGAATCTGTCTTTCAATTTGTGTGTGTGTGCCATCAGCAAAAGCTGTTTGTATCGTAACCTTTTTTTTTCCAGTCTTTTATGATGTACTCTTCTTCCTTCTTTAATGAAACGGCAGAACACCTGCCATCTTTCCTCAAAAAAAAATAAAAGCACGATAGTTTGAAGATAGATTTGTTTCTGCAGCCCTCTTGGAAACCATATTCTGACAGTTACACAAAGCCATAGGGCTTGGTCAGGTTGTCCACCTCCACTGCACGACAAACAGCTGAAGTCCCTCTTCTCCTTCCCCTTCCCCTTCCCCTTCCCCTTGTAGAAACTGTCATGTTGCTCGAGGACAAATTACCTGAATCAGACATATATAGGTTGATAATAAGAGATGTTGAATAATGCTCATTGCTATACAAACGCGTCTAAACCCATGTTTTATTAGCAAAAAAAATAGTTCACATAAAAAACTAAGTGGGTTTCTAGCTACATTTGTGACATGAAGGAATGTAAGAAGCATCTAATCATTGGGCAACGGTGGCTTATCCACACCAACATAAACAACCGAAGCCCCCTTCCCCTTGTACACAAAACCTTGTTGCTCATAGAGGAATTACCTGAACCAATTTTTTGAGACATGTGCATAGATAATAAGAGATCTTGAACATTAATGCTTATTGATATACGAACATATGGAAAACGTACATTAGATCAGTCAACACAACACTTCATACCACAGTTTTGCAAGTGGTTTTAATTTCGTAGCTACATTAGTGACACGAAGGAATGTAAGTAAGACCATTTTAATATATGATGTAAAAAGTATCTACCGTTGGTCAGGGGCAGCTTATCCATATCACGATAACCAAGTGAAGTCCCCGTTCCCCTTCCCTTTATAGAAATAGCCTCGTTGCTCCTGGAAGAATTAACTAAATCCAACATAGGTAGATAATAAGAGATCTTGAATGGTTCTCATTGCTATACTGACATATTGAAATCCCATATTTTATTAGCAAAGAAAACTCTTCAGATTAATATTTTGTTGTGGCTACATTAGTGACACGATGTAATGTAAGTAATTAAGGCCATGTTTGTTTCAGCTTATTTGATGTCAAATTATTTAATCTAGATAAAATAATCTAGATAAAATAATCTAGAGGCTAGATAAAATAATCTAGATAAAATAATCTAGGTGGGTAAACAAACATGTCAGCTTATTTGATGAGATTAAATAATCTAGAGGCTAGATTACCATAATCCAATAAGCACCTCAATAGGTGCTTATTTTCAGCTTATTTGACAAAAGACTCACTATCCTTATATAATTGAAAGAAATTACCCACCTTGTCATCAGTGTGGACCCCACCTACCTCACACACACCGCCACCCGCGTCTAGTTCTTCCTCCTATTCTTCTATTCTTCTCTTTCCTCTTTCATCTCCTCCCCAAATCCAACCAATCCTTCATTTTCTTTTCACTTTCTCGCCAGATCCGTCGAACAAACGGTTGCAATGGAACCTCCTAATTGCGATGATCCCGAAGAATCTCTCTCCCAAGCCTTAGCCTACCGAAAATCGTTGAAACAAATTTTATTTAGCTATAGTAGCAAAAGGGTATTATTGTCTTCTCGCACCTATAAGCAATAATCCGTATAACAATAATCTGGGTAAACAAACACTCCCTCTAGACTATATAATCTAGATTATTTAATCTAACTTATATAATCTAGAACCAATAATCTAGATTATATAATCTGCTTGGGAAACAAAAAGGGCCTAAGATCATTTTATGCTATGATGAAGGAAACGTTCAATCGTTGGACAGACAGCTTATCTACAACACAAGTAACCCTTTCCCTTCCCCTTTCTCTTGCATGAATAACTTTGCTTTACCTGAACATTTTTGTCGGACATAGGTAAATAATATATTATAATTCTTGAATAATGTTCATTATTGCTACACAAACATACGGAAATCCTATATTTTATCAGCAAAAAACACTTAAGGCCACAATTTTACAAGGGATTTTTATGTACATTAATTAGTGAGATGAAAGTAAGATCATTTTAGTCTATGATGGAAAGTAAGACACAATAAAAGTTTCTAGTCCAACCCCATACCATTGCTTTGAGCACCAACATCTCGAAGCCCTCTGCAAGACCATAAGATTTAATATATCAAAACTGAATTAGAAAATATCAATTATTTAATAACATATGATTGTCCTTCTGAAACTTTTAGAATACAAAAAAACTATAATTTATTACAAACGTTATTAAACTTTAATTACATGCGAACCATTACCTCTCCTCTTACATTTTGACACATGAGAGAAACACGCAACCCCTCCCCTCCCTCCCGCCCTCCTCCGACACACACGGACACACGAGAAAGAAAAATAAACATGATTGGAGGAAGGGACCTTGATTCCAACCGCTAATAGATCCCCCCCCCCCCGGGCACACACACACACAACCAAGATCTACCTCACAGAACGTTGGTCATACTATTCTTGGATGCCATAATTAAAAACACATAAAGGGGAAACAACTACAATAGAAAATATCTTAGCAGGTAGGATAAAAAAACTACAAACGTAGTTTTGTAATTTTGGATGTTGCATAGATGAGCAAAAAAAATGTACAAAAAGAGATACATTGCTTTAAGTACTATGATAAGTTCCATAAAGATATCTTCCATAATTATAAATACATAAAGGAAAAACAACTACAATAGAAAAATAGAAAATATCTTAGCATATAGGATAAAAAAACTCTAAGAGAAATGTATACTGATTATGGTAGCACTCACCCACTCATCAGCATCTTTATTCCTTGGTTTCTTGCAAACCCTCCAATCTCCGGGCATATACATGTCACGCTTTTTCAGCCAATCTGGAATTTCAACTTCTTTGTACCCTACATATAGTGAGGTAAACATACCTTCCACCTCAAACGGCACATGCATATTAGATGATTCTATCTCTAGATCTTTGATTAATTCTGAATCATCTTTGGTTGTGTAATTTTCAACTAAATCTATATCATCTTTGGTTGTAGCATCTTCTGTAAAATCTGAATCATCTTCGGTTGTGGAATCTTCGATTAAGTCTCAAAGTCTTTGTGAGCCTATATTGTCAGTCTTCTTCATGTTACAGAAAAGGTAGGAAGGAAGGCCAGGTATACCTCTCTAAGGAAGAAATAGTAGGTCGACCAATGTGAAGAAAACAAATAATGTGCTATCAACACAACAGAATATTTGAATTTTTCTTCTGAAAAGGACAAACGACAGTTTCTGTATTTTTGGATGTGGCATAGATGGGCCAAAAAATGTACAAAAAGAGATACCTTTCTTGAATCTACTTATATATAAAAGATGCAACCCATTAACACGTCTTAATGACTATTTCTCTCAATCCACGTTGCGTCACGTCATCATAATTAATTTCAACCATTTAGATAAAAAATCATAATTAATTTCAACCATTTAGATAAAGAATGGATATTAGAGATTAACACAATTAATTCAAGATTATAATTTTAAAGTTAATATCTTTTAGTCCCGCTGCAACGCGCGGGGTTATCAACTAGTTACTATGATAATAAGCGCCATAAAAAGACAATTAGGTTTATAAGACAACTCATGTGTAAATGACAGGCTTATGGATTACAATCTTCAAGAAGACATCATTCATTAATTGCCATAATAACACCAATTTTTTATTTTCAAGCAATGACAAATTAATAGAAGTTATCTATGCATAGATTTGATAGCGAAATATTTATATTATAAATATTTGTTTGGATCAAACATGTTTAAGAGATCTCGAGGGTAGCATCATAAAGCAGGGTAGCATCATAAAGGTTTAGTGAAGTTAAAGACGATGTAGCAAATCTGAAATGTGGCATGTGAAATGTCTCAACCTCTACTATAGAGAAATGCTTACTTGTAAGATTTTTAAAAAATCGACCATATCCGTAAAAGACAAAAAATGGCTCTGATAATCAAATTTTCGTGAAGCGTCACGCTAGCAGAAACCACTAGTGGCCCATGAGCCATGAACCCTTTTCCTGGACATCTGCTGGAGTTTTCCTCCCCTTCTTTAGGCCGTTGCTAGTTTTGTTTTGAGTGCAGTCACGTGAATTGTTTTCCCAAAGTATATTATTTTCTATCATAAAAGTAGTTTTTGTTCCTCTTAAGTTAACAAATGTATACGGGTCCAAACTAGCTTGTTCGTATTTACCAACACCTACCTCTATGCACGGAACGGCACCACGCCCAATAGCCTGACACGTTCGCTGTCAAAAGCAAAACCGTGACTGCCTCGTATCTGGACAAATTATTATCGACAGCGATCTTGGTCCGGTTAGTTGTGTAGTGAAGCCTAGCTGGCCCGCCCGCCAGCGCCAGCCTGGTCGCGTTCGTGCCAAGTCACAGCACGCAAGGACACCGGCACCTCCGTGCCCGACCGATCCAATAAACGTGCGTGTTGGCAGCAGCGATCACACAGCGGGCAGTTTTTAGTCCCAGCGTCGTCTGCAGCGCGTGGGGCGCGTGGATTAGCAATGCTGGGCCCGGGCCGTCAGTGACACAGCCGCTCATCAGGTAGGCAGGTCGAGCGCGCGGGCGGGCAGACGTCGTGGCGTCTTCGTGCGATCGTTTTGCTATCGCTGCAGCGGCAATTTTGTTCGGCATGGGTGGGTCGTGCGAGCTCCGTGCTCCCGGCACTCGCCCACGTCCAACGGCTAGGAGTAGTAGGAATCTGCACCCGATTCCCGAGCAAGTAGCGCCATCACATTGATCCGAAGTCCCCCCTTTCTTTTTCCTCAACTGACGATGCTACACGGTGCTCGTCACTTTACCATTGTATTTGTATAAAGCGTCAGGTTTCAGCGAAAAGCAGATAAAGAGCTTTTTGTTAAACCCGAGTACGGTGTCAGCTTATTTAGCTTTTGTTCGTGTGCGGGTACTGCTGGATTGTTGACTCCACAGATCCTACTTATAGCAAGAAGATGACCAGAACCAGATCGTTCCGGTAAAGGGATGATAAACACACACTAGGTACTAGTAACAGAGAACAGAGGATGTTGCCGCTTGACCCATTGCACCTGGGAAGAAGGACACCGGTGCAGGGTGCCTTTCGTTCCTTTTATCTTCTCTGCTGAAACTCGTCGAAAGGTTCTTTATCCACTTCAAGTTTCACTTTCAGCGTAGAATGACTTGCGAGACATATATTATTTGGCAAGCAACGCGCCACTTCCACATATTTTATGCCAATCTCTCTTTTTTATTATTTGCAAATAGCAAAAGTCCAATTCCATAATTTAGCACAACAAGCAACACGTTAATCATAACCAGCACGTTGCTTCGTTGCCACTCTCATTATCTTTCGACCCCCTGGCCGGCCGGGGTCAGGATCGCATCGCTGCTCGAGTGCGACACCCCGCAGCCGCCATCGATGGTGGCCGTGTTCAACAAAGACGTCCTGAGCTGGTACCTCATCACCCTCAAGCTCAGGGAGGCCGTCGACGCCGCCAACCTCCAGAAGTCCCCGCCGCCGCAGTGGCAGCCCCGGAACCTGCCGCTGATCGCCAACAGCGCCTCTCCGCCGCAAGTCCAGCGCCAGGAGCCGGATCGATCAAGCCCGGCTTTTGTGCGGTCCAGGGCGCCGTCCCCCGCGCACAGCCCCAAGCCGCAGGACTCGGAATGGGTGGTGACCATCCGCGGGAAGCTGGCGCAGGCGCGCGCCGAGGAGGCGGCGTGCCCGTGGTCCCGCCTCTCCGTGTACCGCGTGCCCAAGTGCCTCCGCGACGGCGACGAGCGCGCGTACACGCCGCAGGTGGTGTCCATCGGCCCGCTCCACCGCGGGCGGCGGCGCCTGCGCGAGATGGACCGGCACAAGTGGCGCGCGCTGCACCACGCGCTGAAGCGCACGGGCCACGACGTCACGTCGTACCTGGACGCGGTGCGGCCGCTGGAGGACCGCGTGCGCGCGTGCTACGAGGGCGGCGCCGCCGGGCTGGGCGGCAACGACCTGGCCGAGTGCCTGGTGCTGGACGGCACCTTCGTGCTGGAGCTGTTCCGCGGCGCGGCGGACGGCGGCAAGGGGTTCGTGGACGCGCTGGGGTACTCGCGGCACGACCCGGTGTTCGCGATGCGCGGCGCGATGCACGCCGTGCGCAACGACATGATGCTGCTCGAGAACCAGGTGCCGCTCTTCGTGCTGGACCGCCTGCTCGGGATGCAGCTCGGCAACCCGGAGCAGACGGGAGCCGTGGCCGCGCTCGCCGTGCGCTTCTTCGACCCGCTCATGCCCACCGACGCGCCGCTGCTCCGCAAGGACCGCTCCAAGCTCGAGTCCTCCGTCGGCGCTGCCCAGGCGGCGGCGTTCGACCCGCTGTCCGACCCGATGCTGCACTGCCTCGACGTGTTCCGGCGCAGCCTTCTGCAAGCGGGCCTGCAGCCCACGCCGCCGCCGCCGGCCAGGCTCTGGCCCAGGAAGTGGTCCTCCGTTCTGCGGCGCGTGGCGGACAAGCGGCGGCAGCAGTTCGTGCACTGCGTGTCCGAGCTCCGGGAGGCCGGGATCCGGTGCCGCCGCCGCAACACGGACCGGTTCTGGGACATCCGGTTCGAGAACGGCGTGCTCTGGATCCCGCGCATCCTCATCCACGACGGCACCAAGTCGCTGTTCCTCAACCTCATCGCGTTCGAGCAGTGCCACATCACGGACATGGCCACCCCGGGCGGGAACAACATCACATCCTACGCCATCTTCATGGACAACCTCATCAACTCCGCCGACGACGTCAAGTACCTGCACGACCGGGGCATCATCGAGCACTGGCTCGGCAGCGACGCCGAGGTGGCCGACCTCTTCAACCGCCTCTGCAACGAGGTCGTCTTCGACATCAACGACAGCTACCTCTCCGGCCTGTCGGACCAGGTCAACAGGTACTACGACTACAAGTGGAGCACGTGGATCGCCAGCCTGCAGCACAACTATTTCAGCAACCCGTGGGCCATCGTCTCTGTCGTCGCCGGTATCTTCCTGCTGCTGCTCACCATGGCGCAGACCTTCTACAGCGCGTACAGCTACTATCGCCCGATCAAACAATGATCGGCGCTTAATAATTTTCTTGGGTGAGATCGTGCAACTGAAACAATTACTTTATTCATTTGAGACAACAATTGTTAGTGTTTGGCTAATTCTTTGTCACGTGAGTTGTTTCCCTTGCTCCGGCGGCGGGAATATTTGACCAACATATCATTGCTAATAATTTATCTTCTTCTTTATCGAGAATAATGAATTGTAAAAATGATTTCACTCTCACAGAGATAAAGCGATTTCGAAACGTGGTGGTAATCTATTATAAATACCAGCATATTCATGTGATTGCACTCAAAACACGCGGCCGGGGTGGGGTGTGTGATCTCACCATGGCACAACCTAATACAGCGTGTAAAGCTACTATCCACCGATCCAATGAACGCCGGTTATTACTAGGCGGTGTAAGAAGGATTTGACCAGCACATTCTCTGTTAACAATGTGTCTTCTCCTCCTCCTTTCCAGAACAATGAATTGTAAAAGAAATTCAATGGGTTAAATACATTTTTCTAATATAACGTTATTGATCTAATAGCCATACTAGCACATTCATATGATTTGCGCTCCAAACAGAACTAGCTTACGGACAACCAGGATCGGACGTCGCAATTCACAAAGCAAGAAAGAGCTACTTGGGGTGTGAGGACCGTCCACCGTGCACTCAGATCGTGGCCTCAAGTTGGACGCATCCATCTACCAGTGTACAAACTACAGACCAAACAAGCTGGCAAATGTCAACACAGATTTTAAATAATTCAGGGGGGCAAATTAAACCAATCAAAGCTGCAAACAAATGTATTTGAATAGAATATAAGCTAGGGTCTTTTTTTCAAGAAGTCTCAAATGGGCTGGCTATTTTGAGGTCGTAGTTCACAGGATACGGCCCAGAAAAAATCGCATGCCTATATAACCTAAGGGAGGAGGTGCTAGGGTCACTAAGAACCCTAGCCCCTCTCCCATCCTAAGCCGCCGCCATGGTCATCGGGCTCTGCATTACCATCGCTTGTAGCCACCTTCCCCCGCATGCCAACATGTTGGGCTGCCCCCATCCTCCGCCTTGGGGCGCACGTCATGATCCGCTCCCTCTCGAGCGGCTCCGCCGCTGTGATGTTGCGCATGCTTCCCCTACCCATCCAACACACCTTCGATATCATGGGGGTGTTGTGGTGTCAATGATGGACAAAGCGGAGAAGCCAAGCTCGTTATCATCATCCAATCTCGCAGCGCACAATCTACGGTGTGAATCGATGGGCGACGAGTGTTGTGCTTGACACGGAGGCCATCCATGACGAGATGATAATGGCATGCTCAAATCAGACGGGGTGGCTCGAACGCCTTCATTTACTATTATCAAATATCATGATAACCTTTCCTTTTCTTTCTTTTAAGGAATGTCCTTAAAATTTATGAGAAATACTTTGGCTGTCGGTGTGTGAGGACACCTCCAAATGGGGGCCCGTCAAGGCTCCCTTAGGATAGGCTCGGGGAAGAACGGATTTGCTCGCGCGTTAGCGTAGATCATTCAAGCGTGTAAGAACGCGGAGGAGTTATCCAGGTTCGGACCGCAACGGATGCGTAATACCTTACGTCCTGCTCGGTGTGTGTATTTTCGGATGTTCCCTTTTGGGTGGAGCTTAGGAGAGGCTCCAATGGGCGCTCTATCTAGAGGAAGAAGAAGAGTATGACTTCCTCCGTAAGAGAGTCGGCCGCCCCCTTACACTCGGAGTCTCCCCTCCTTTTATAGGGTAAGGAGAAGAGCACCGTACAAGTACCCGGGTACCCGACGCCCGGTGGGGGTCCGGTCCTTCCCTGAGATACCCCGACACGATCCTCGACTAAATCCGTTGCGGTCTCTTCTCCTCGGTTCGGGCTCCAAGCCTCTTCCATCCTATTGGTCGAGAGCCCTCCCGGTGCTCGTAGCGCGCGGCTTCCGAGACGCGGCGCACGGGGAAGACGCGCGCACGTCCTGTCAGGCTGCGACGTCGCCGCGAGCACTCGAGTGCCGCATTAACTCCGGGCGGTTGGGGCGCCGGAGGAAGCTACCGGGAAGCTTCCTACCCCCGACGCTCCCACCCCCGGCCTTCGCGGGCCTTGTGGACTTCGTGGCTTCGCTTATGTAGTAGGTGGTGTGGGGGGCCCCGATCCCAGATACACCGACATTGGCGAACATAGGGGCATGTGCCCACCCTAACTTTTCTATTAATTATGGTTAAATATAAAATTGAATCTCGATTATATTATTAAACATGTCGGACTAGTTGTAGATATGTTGTCAAATCATAAATTGAAGTACGAAACATCAAATTCTGACAAATTCATGAATGTTAAATTTGATGAATTTGTCGAATTTGATATTTCTGAACTTGAATTTACGATTTGACAACATATATACAACTAGTATGACATGTTTAATAGTATAATCGGAGATTCAATATTTATATTTAATTATAATTAATAAAAAAGCTAGGGTGGGCACATGCCACTATGCCCACAAAAGTCATTCTCAATATTTATTTTCTTCAGTCCTCTTATACATACAGGAGTGTATTTAAACATGAGCAAGAGTCAAGCAAACCTAGGTTCACCAAGCCTGGAATATTTAATCAAAAAGATTTAGGCACAACGAAGATTAGACACAACCAAAGATTTATACATAACATCTGTTCTAATGAATCAACATGGACCAATACTCTATGAGGATGACCCATTGAGGTGGAAGGTATGTTCACCACAAGATACTTGGGGTACTATGAAGTTCCTTATACCAAATTGGCTTAAGAGGGTCATGAAGTCTCCAATCTTGTAGAGTTCACAACCCTTGAGCCGCTCTAGTATGGTAACTTCCCGGTATCCCAACTTTCCTAGTATCATGTGGTGGAAATAACTTCACCTCAAAAGGAATTTTCTCATTGACTATTAGTCCTTGTTGATTCATCAAATTAAACAATGTTTTATCTAACTCCTTGTTTCCATCTTTGTTGGTCTGAATCTAAAATATGTAAAGTGCATGGATCCTCCTATATGTAATGTTATTCTTTAAACATGGGAATTTAATTTGTTGATATTTTAACCAATGATTAATTATGACATGTTGTATTGAGAGGATCCTTGGCTTGAAGATCCACGACGAGAGAGAAATATCCGAAAGGATGGAGCTACCCGATATTAGAGCTAACGGTCACCCTGTGGAGTTGGTTACGGTTGCGCAAAGCCATTTGAGTTGCCCTTTGTTTTGCTTCGGGGCGAAACACGGATTTGACCGTCATATTCTTGCCTTCTTCGAATCTTCTTTGCCCCGAGAATAATGAATTGTAATAAGGTTCCCATGGGTTATGGCTGAAAGCAATTTTGGAAATATGATGTAAAAACCACTGAAGCAATTTTGGACCTCTTTCACGTGATTGACAGAACTAACTTATTTACCAACCGTTGAGAAGTGGAGCTCGGACGTGGCACAGGTGCAGAACAAAAGCAAAAGCTGGCATCGTAATAGTAACTGGGGCTCAACAAAAAGCTCTTTCATTATCAAGAAAAAAGAAGAAGCTCTTTATCTGCCTTTTGCTGAAGCCTGAAGCTTTATGAAATGGGAAGGTGACGAGCATCGTGTAGCATCAGGCCAAAAAAAAAAAAAAAACAGAGGACCTGAGATCGATGTGATGGTGCTGCTTGTTCCGGGATCTGGTGGTGCAGATTCCTACTACCACCTCCTAGCCGTTGGGATGTGGGGGTGCGGTGCGGGAGCATCCACAGCTGGTGGGACGCACGACGCACCGAACTGAAGCCGAACGGAACTACCACAGCTAGTACCGTGATTGATCTGGTGGTGCCCGCTTACTTCCGTGCTGTGGCTTGGCACCGGCAGTGGCACGAACCCGAACGTGACCAGGCTGGCTGGCCAGTCTTCACTGCACAACTACCGGACTCATTGTCAGTGGCAATAATAATCCGTCCAGATCGAGCCGGTCCCGAATGCGTTTTTTTTTCTGTTAACTCTACATATGCTGTTTCCGTTTAAAACGCAGGTTAGCGGACTCGTCTCACCCGACATTTTTTTAAGGATCATCTGACACGAATTGGCTGTGGTCGACAGCAACTCTAGTTTAGGGTGTGTTCGTTCCTCCCCTCTAAAATTTAGCATCTGTCACATCAAAGAGAATCTTATTATTTATGAATATTTCGATCAATTTAATAACAAAACCCTATTGATAGATTAGTGCTTAATTTTCGAGATGAATCTAATGAGCTTAATTAATCTATATTTTGCTAAAGTGATGCTACGAGTAACTGTCTTCTAATCACGACTTAATTAACATCATTAGATTCATCTCGTAAATTAGTCTAAGGGTCCGTAATTTGTTTTATAATTAAACTTTATTTAATACTTCTTAAATAATAAGATTCTTTTCGACGCTGACGATCTAAAATTTAGATCCCGCGAAACGAACACACCCTTAGACTACAAAGTTGGGCCTCTGCTATGAATTTGGGCTTCCTCAAGTGGACCTGTCCAGCTGTCCTGCAAGCAGGTCAGTTTTATGGGGCGAGCCTGGTGCACACTGCACTGTATTCACCCCTCCATTGCAAACGGAGAAAATAGATCGAGAAGACAAGAACGCGAAACACGATCCATGATTTGTCGTTTAAGGCTAGAGACCAGCACAATGATCTTCACGATCCGCAGATTGACTGATGCTCGTGATCATGGAGTACTGCCATGATGCCGTATGCGGCGCTCTAATAACTTGATCCCAAACCCTGGAATCTGAGTGTGTCATGATTGATCTCTTCTCGGGGGAACGAAGCATGTTGGAACTTAACACGAGTGTTATCAACAAAAAAAAGAACTTAACACGAGTGGCGGAGTAGGTAGGTTTCCATCGTTTTTTTTTTTTTGGTGGGGGTCGGAGAAGGTTTTGGATCCATCCGTGGTGCTGGGACACTGCTCTCCATAGTTCTTGGCTCGCCAAGATCCAAAACTTGCACTGCTACCTTTGCGCATTTGTTTTCTTTGTCCGTTTCTTCCAGACACAGCGCCTCCTATCTGCTTCCTACCAAACACCAACCCAGAAACAACCAAACCAGAGTAGGCGGGATACGGTGGCTGGAACTGCCATCACACATGGGACATGGCTTGACCGCCCAATTCGACTAATATTCTAGATCAATTTCGAGCTAAATCCCGAAATGTTAGGATCAGTCGCTCTTCCAAACAGGCAAACACCTACACCTTGAAGAAGCCAACAAAAGAGCCAACTAGCGAAATGAAGCAAGCAAGGTTTTGCTTTGGAGACCATGGGCGATAGTGATGTGTGCCATCGTGAAGCAAAAGCAAACATTAATTGAACGACTGTGGCTGTATCGACGATGTCTTGAATGCAAATAAAAAGTGTCGACGTCACGTCACCGTCGCCGTTTGACAGAAGATATTTCGAAGAAAGCTCGATCAAATACGCGTATAGAAATATCTCATCAAGTGTGATCAATGCAGGATACCGATGTTTGAGCGATGTGGTATACGCACAGAATTTGTAACCATGACCAAAATCTGTCCTGCATACCTCGCCCCCTCCGGCATTTGACGAAGACACATTTTCTGTGTGTTTTGGCTCGACTCTATCAAGACAAGTTGTTGCCGAACTTCAGAAACAAATGGAAACTCATGTTTCAAGAACGTGGACTGCAGATGTTTTCACCGTTGTCGATGCCGGCCTGCAAACAGCATCACCTGACCTGGCAATGCAACAATTTCAGCGATTCTAATTCGTGTGGAGAACATAAATGCATAGCGGACAAATCTGGAACAAATGCAGTAGTACTGCCCAGAGAAAACAAC
>JAUNZO010002371.1:0-17411 GCA_031894775.1 Chloris gayana
AAGCAACCCGCAGCACGAAGAGTCTTGCCAAATGCTTCATGTTAGTCTGAAGAACATCTTTACAGCATGAGCATGACCCTCTATGGAACTACTATGAATCAGTATTATTTCTCTCTAGGAATACACTGACATAATGAACGAATGCAGGCTCCCAATATCCTACCATCAGTAAAAGCAAAAAATAGAGAGGGAGGAATGGGGTATTTCCTTTACTAATTGAACATGTAATAAATACATCAAGAGCTATCCTTCTTTGAAGAATGATCAGAAGCAGGTGAGGATGCAGAGCTCGCTCTGGTTCTATCTTTAGACTCACTTAGCATAACTACAACATGCCGCATCGGTGGTCTCTCATATGGAGACAGATTAGTACACAGCAACGCGATTTTCAAGACCTCAATCATATGATCGACAATGCCTTGATCTTGCAAATCCAAATTTTTGTCAAGAATGCCTGGGCCCATAGAATTGTCTCTGATGTAGTTCTTGACCCATGTCACCAGATCGCCTCCCAGTTCCAAGGGCTGCACAGGTGCACGCCCAGTTAGCAGCTCCAACAGCACAACACCATAACTATATATGTCACATTTTTCAGTAACCTTCATGGTGTACGCATACTCTGATTTAAGGAAAGAAAAAACTAGGTTAGTAACTCATAGTATACAACTGCATGTATTTGTTAGCACAAAAAAAGAGAGATTTAACTGGCAAATAGATGCAAAAAGCAGGCAGCTCACTTTTTTTAGCTCATTTCAGGATATTTAAGCCTTGAATATCATGGGAAATGACAAGAACATGGATCCAACAGAAGCAGAATACTAAATTTGAGGAGACTAACAGAGTTAATTTGTAACTGTAAATTCTTTATTTCAGCACCAAGTTCAAAAGGTCTTTCATTAATCTTTTTGGTGAAAAAATAAATATGATCTGTCATAAAGCAATTCCCAGTAGATATCCACTAAATCAGCAAAGAAGGCTCTCAAACACATTCTGGACACTGGTCCTGCATTAACTACATAGATAGAAACACAGCATCTAGTGGCCTTAGGTTTGCATAACATTTTGGAATAAAGCAGATAAGAGATGAAGTAACAGTGGATATGCAACAGAAATTTATAGAACAGTATTTCAATTAAACTTGAAAACTCACCAGGTGCTATGTAGCCGTATGAACCTGCAATTGCTGACATTGACTTTGAGTATGGCATGTCGATCACCTTTGCCAACCCAAAATCACCAACATGAGCTTCAAAGTTCTCATCAAGTAGAATGTTATTGGATTTTATATCACGGTGGATGATGCGAGGCTTGCAATCATGATGCAAGTATGAAAGCCCTTCAGCCGCCCCAAGGGCTATTGTAAAGCGTGTCTCCCAATCAAGCGAAGAAGATGATTGTCCATGAAGTAGCTCACCAAGACTGCCTCTCGACATGTACTCGTACAGAAGGAGGTTGGAACCCTGGTGGTAGATGAAGCCATAGAGTTTCACTATATTACGATGTCTTATCTTTCCAAGAGTCATGATCTCTGCACGAAAACTGTTGTCTGTGTTGCTCCCTTCCCTGTTTGAAGCAAGCTTCTTCACTGCAATTGTCTGTCCAGCCTTCAGGATGGCTCTGTATACTGTGCCGCAAGCACCCCTTCCAATAACACAGCTCTCATCAAAATTATTTGTAGCAGAGACCAAATCTTGAAATGCATATGCATCCTTTGCAGAAACTTGCATGTTAGATCCAGATGAAAAGATCTGCTTGTCCTGCAAGGGAGCAACTGTCTCCAATGGTTTTCTCATATGGTACACAATTATCGCAATAAGAACAAGTGAAATCCCTCCAATAACAGCAGCAACAATTGCTATGATCCTTCCCATAGGGCGACTGACTGAATCAGATGACTGCGAAGTAGGTGATGATTGAGATCCACATTTACCAAGTTGTCCACCACAAAGTCCTCTATTTCCAATAAAGCAGGTCACAGCCATATTATCAAAAATTGGTATTGGGGGAAGTGCACCAGACAGATCATTGTAGGATACATTGAGCTCAAGCAAACTGGACAAATTTGCAAATGTAGCTGGGATTTCACCAGTCAGCTTGTTGTTATTGAGAAACAAATTTTCCAACAGTGCAAGGTTCCCAAGCTCTGATGGTATGTTGCCAGAGAGGTTATTGTAGCTCAGATTCAAGCCAATCTGCAAGCTTGAGAGGAGACCCAGCTCCTTTGGTATTCCACCAGAGAATCGATTGCCACCAATCTGCAGTGCTGTCAATCGTGAAAGTTTACCGAGAATAGGCGGGATTTGGCCAGTTAGCTTATTATCAGAAAATGATAGCAGCTCCAGCTGTGGAAGTCCACCAACTTCACTTGGCAACGAACCTTCAAAGCTATTCTGGCTGAGATCAAGGCGTTGTAACACTGTACAATTGAAAATCTCCAGTGGTATGTTGCCTCTTAGTCTATTAGATGAGATATTGAAGACAACGAGCTTTGATAAATCACCTATTTCTCGGGGCAACTCTGATGTGAAATAATTATTTGTAAGGTCAAGCCTTTGCAATGAAGTGCAATTTCCTACCTCAGGAGGAATAGGTCCACTAAACTTGTTTCGGCCAAGCTCAACCGTTGTCAAATTTACCAGATTGCAGAGATCACTTGGGAAGCTTCCAGTCAGACTGTTGTCACCGAGACGAAGCTGCACCAATGATTTACAGTTGGTGATTCCATGGGGGATGTTTCCAGTAAGCAAGTTCGAACCCAAATTCAGCAAAATAAGGTTTGACTGCCTGCAAAGGTCTTTAGGTATCTGCCCCGTAATATTGTTGTTTGAGAAATCCACCACCCAAAGTCGGCTATAGATGCCAAACCTTGGAGGTATGTTGCCTGATAGCATATTGTTGAAAAGTTGCAGTTGGATTAGCTTTCTCATGTACTGAAATCCTGTTGGAATCGGGCCAGTGAGTGAATTGATGGAGAGATCAAGTTTAGTCAAGTTCCTTAACCCACACAGCTCTGTAGGAATAGATCCAGTAAGCTGGTTCTGGAAGAGGTAGAGTAAGTACAAGCCTGGTATGTTGCCCAATTCCTTTGGTATACCACCAGTTAAGGAATTTTCTGAAAAGTCAATCTCTTTCCCAAGAGAAAGGTTCCCAATTTCAGATGGAATTGTACCATTCAATGAATTTCTATAAAGGTATAGCCTCTCGAGGGACCTGATGTTCCCAATTGTTGCAGGTATCGGACCAACAAGACTGTTATCATAGAGGGCAATTGTCTTGAGATCTGTACAGTTTCCAATCTCTGGAGGGATAACACCAGAAAGTTGATTCCCCCAAAGGATTAAATCTGTCATGAAACTCAACCTCCCAATCTCTTTAGGTAAAGGACCTCCTAGTTTGTTTTGTGCGAGACCAAACACTGTCAGGTTCAGGCATTCACCTATCTCAGCTGGAATGTTGCCTGATATGAGGTTCTGACCCAACCGAACAGTCTTCAGGTTCTTCAGCTTGCCAATAGAACGAGGTATTGAACCAGTGAGATTATTGCTGTACCCTACCAAGTCCTCAAGTGATGTCATATTCCCAATTTCATCAGGTATGGGCCCATGGAGCCTGTTGTTGCACAGATTGAAAGTGACCAGCTTAGACAGCCTCCCAAGCTCAGGTGGAATTGTGCCAACGAAGTTGTTGTTGTACAAGTTAAGAACCTCCAGTTTCGAGCAATTCCCGATTTCTGCAGGGATGGTACCGTAGAATTCATTGAAGGATAGATCGAGGTAGGTTAGTTCAACCAAGCCGCCAATGCTGGGGGTGACGATGCCCGACAGGTTCTTGTTGCTGAGGTCGAGAGACACCACGGCTGGGTTGGGCGGCAACGAGCAGTTGACACCCTTCCACGCGCATGGTGTTGGATCCCTCGCGTTCCAGCTATCCAGGTGGTGGAGACCGTCAATCATCTGGCTCTTCAGCGCCAGGAGGAGCCAGCCTTCATGGTTCACGCCGTGGGATCTATAGGCCAGCAGAAAGGCCAGCACCACGCCGAGCTGCAACGCCCGGTACCCCATCGTTTCCTGGGATCAGGAACACCTTGCTACAAGCTTCCGCACTCCCACATCGCCGTGAACCATTAGCTTCCTGCATAGCATGACACAAGAACTGTCAGAGCATGGCACAAGATAAGCGCTGCTTGAGTGCTGAATTTTAAATATTCCATGCGAGGACTGGTAGAACTATCTGAAAGCAATGGGACAAGTTTCGCATTGCCAATTTCTCAGACAAACTGACACGAACAAGCAACCAAATCAAGTCGAAACAGGAGATAAGACGAAGAATAAAAAATAGGTGTGGAACTAATCACTTCCTAGACACAAGAAATCGAGAAGCTCACGCTGCGAAGCAACACTCCGCGGCGCCTAGTACGCAGTAATCCGAAGTTCCGAACTCGGTTTCACGCCAGAAATGCTACCTCTGCTCTCAACGGCCCCTAGAACCAAGCAGGAACACTCGCCAATCGCGCGACGAAAGAAGCAGCAGCACGTAGGTGAACCAGAGCAGGGCGAAGAAGGACCGAGACAAAGAGTTGAGACAAGACGAAGATGAGAAGGAAAAAAAAACATAAGAGCCCTCAAATCACGGGAACCCCGGGCCACCCGGAGGGACCCAGGAGCACACCGCCGCGCACCTCCCCGAAGCAGATCTACGAAAGGGCGCGAGCTTTTGGCTCCCCGCGAGCACAGTGCGAGCACACCGCCCGACAGGGCAGCAGCACGGGAACAGCGCGGGGCACCAGCGATGAGGGGACACCGAGACACGGCAGTAATGCGGAGCGCGAACGTGTCAGGAGCTCCAACTCACCGCGCGTTCCTCTCGTCCGCTGCCACGCCGGCCGGGCGCCGCGCTCCGGCGCCGAAGTGGTGATGCTGCCGGCGGCGGCGGCTGGCCTGCCCGGTCGCATCCACGGGCAGTCGGGGAATGGGCGGGCGGGAACCGAACGGGACCCGGTGCGCGTCGTCGTCGTCGAGGGGGAGAGAGAGAAAAAGGGAAGGTGGCGGAAACGAGGGGGTGGTGGAAGTGGTGGAACAAGGAGGAGGAAGGAGAAAAGAAGGAATTGGAAGCTGGAAATGGCAGGCAAGCACGCTTTGAAGCTCGTTGCGGAGGAGCCAGGCCGTAGCAATCGCGGGCGGTCCCTCTCTCCTCGATCTAGCTCGAGCCCACTCTCCCTCTCTCTCTTTTGCTTTCTCTTGCCTTTGCTTTTCGTCCTAATCCGCCCGGTCCCACCCGGCACTTTTGAGTTCCATGCCCTTCCTTCACTTCCCTTCTTCTCTCTTCTCTGAACACTGGTCTTTATTTTCTCTCCCTCTTTCCTCCCTGTATTTTTAACCTCTGTCTGTTTTTTCCCGTGGCAGATTTTCGGAGCAGGTCAAGTTGGGCGCATGCAGTCCCAGAGGCAGTGACGAGGCCGAAGGTTCCGGCCGCCGTTTGATTGCGAGAAAATAATTGCGGAACGTCCGATCACGCTGACAGATGCGTGCCCGCAACAGAATTTCGGACCGGCGTTTTCCGCTGATTGTGAATGACTGCGCACTGTGTTGTCACGGCTCACGAATGAGGTCACCTTTTCCAAACGGTATATCGCGTACTGCTGGTAGTGGGTGGAGTGGACTGGAAGCAGCTGCGTGACCGGTTCCAAACGGGACGCACGGAACCCGGCGGGTTTTGGTGATGGTGGAATCAACGTTTGACCGTATGTGTGTGTGTACAACTGGAGTCAAAGGCGCCCGATTTGTTTTCACGGCCGCTATCAGTCGCCAGTTGACACAAATTCCCTAGCGAAAGCCCGTATGCACGCGCATGGGACCAGATCGCTGGCACCCGCCGGTTGGGGTGGTGGCGGCGACCAGTGGACCGGGCAGGCGGCCGGCACCGTGCCCTCGGGCCAAAAAAATAACCTCGTTGCGCGTCGCGGCGGTGGCGACTCTCTCGCTCGCGGCCGTACGTGTACTCCGCCTCGGTCCGCGCGGACGATCGGCGAAAGGACGGGGGATCCCGCACCCGGAGAAAAATGCAGCTTTTCACGTCCGCGCGGGCGTGCGGGAGCTGGGACGGCGTGCAGCGTGCCGGAGCTAGGACGCGCGAGCACCGTCAGTCACACGGAACGGGACGGGTGCCTTCCAGTTTACTCGTGCCTGCTTTTTCCCTGGACCAATGCCAAGGGGTACGCGTGGGCGGGGCGGGTCCCACCCGGGCACGCGCCGCGGGGAATCCACGGCCGATCAGCAGATGGAAGGGTTTGGCGTTTTACGTGCGGTAGCGCACGGGGAATCCACGGCATCACGGAAGGTTCTGGCGTTCTTTCTTTGCGCCGCGGCGGATCATCACAGCGAGGGTACATGTGCTGTGGCTCCGTCTGCACGGTCCGGCCGGAGTTGTCAGAGGTATAGTAGGGGTTCGCTGTGGTGCATAGATTGATCAAGGAATAGTTAGTTCAAGTGATTTATTAGTATAATATAAATATTTTCTTCTTTTGCTAAATTGTTGTTGCTATTGAATTTTTATCGTAACATTTGACAATTCGTCTTATTAAAAAAAGTTAAATACAAAAACTTATATCTTTTTAAAAAAATTAGTGGTAAAACATATTTCAACAAAATATATAATATTTTTTAAAAAATAATAAGACAAAAGATCAAACAAAATAAAAAATATCACGACAACAATTAGTATTGTAACAAAGTAGTAACTAACTTATTATAGTTGTTACCTATTAATTTGATCATGTAAATGGCTACTCCATTCATTTCCTTTTAAATGACGTAAGCCAAACCTTTTATTTTATTGAGATGACATTTTCGCCTATCAATGCTCTCAGCATTTGCCGTCGTAGTGCCTAGCTAGCTTCATGTTTTGTATTCATTGCTTTGAAGCTATGAGAGTTGGGCTTGCCAACGTCATGACATCGAGTAAAATTACAATCCAAATAATACATTGTTAGTAGTCATTTTTTATATATTAATATGTACTACTACTTGAGTCCGTAAAAGAGATTACAATCAAGAGCACTTAACATGTAGCTTCAAAACTCAATTTCAAACGTATATGACGGTTCATACGGATGACTACAAAGGCAAGTGGCCTCTGTGCCATAGACGTCTTAACCGTAAGTAGTGCCACAACCCAATAAACGGCCGTCAACATTCCCGTAGGTCGTAATTGAGCATCATCTTCTTTCTCATATTTCCTCTTCTTGTCTCTCGTCACAGAGTTCTCACTCGTTCTCTATCTTGATTGGATCTAATCACTACAAAACAGAGAAGAGCCCGGAGAATTTTATTCCATGGCGGCAACATCATCCCCGCCTCCATGTCACCGTCTGGAAACCTAATTCTTCATGTCGTCATGAAGTTGTTGACGTTGTTGCCGCCACTCGTCATTGGAACCACATGGAGAGACCAAATCCACCATAACTCCTCACCGTCGCGAGATAAGAATAGGTGGAACCATATCTCAATTTCAAATAACTCGACATGGGAAAGACTCAACATTAATCAAGGATTTGATCCCCGAATTTATTTGTTGAAAACGGGTCCCCACTCCCTCCGACCATCGATAGCTTGCCACGAGGCGAGGAGGGGAAGGGGGAGGCAAAGAGGAAGTCTGGTGGACACTAGCGAAAATGGGGCTCCGTCCTTGGCGATGGCTGCTAGGGTTGCGAGACAATCGACTCCTAGTGAGGGAAGATTAGTCCGCCCTTGTTCATATAGTCACTTGGATATACTTGTTAAATGGAATATAATAAAAAAACTAATTGTGTTACATTATTGAACATTTTGAAGGATTATTTTGTGTGATGATGTGGATGGGGGTAGGGCACAAGCCCATCTATGCTAAGGAAAAAGTATTATCAATAGGATTTATTTGTTTAAACTATTTAGCTCAGTTCTGCAGTTTGGTTGGATTTTGCATGGAAAGTTGTGGGGTGATTTCTTTATGATTGAACCAGCTATTTTGAAGCTCATGTGTATTATTTAGTTGCATACTTTACAAAATTATGATTGCGTAAAGCATTTGCAAAGGTATATGAGGTTGTGACGGGTAAGAATCGACTAAGTTATTTCATCTTTCAAGAATTCTAATACTATGGTGGTAGTATATATTTTTTAATTTCTATTCAGATTTAACTCTTGAGAATCAAATTTTAATCTGTCATACAATTCAAGTATTCAAAGATCTCATGCCAAAGTCTGATCGGCTATTGTAAGAGTTAAATATTCAATGTACAATAGGATCATATCATTGGTGAAGATGATCTTCCTTGGGTTCATCCGACATGGTAGCAGCTCTATAGAAGACAGGTGGCACCACATTAGGTTAAACCTAAAGGATCATTCTGGTGGAAGGCTATTATTCGACTAGCAAACCAAGTACTTTATGGTTTCAAGCATGTTCGATTAAAAATGGAATATCTGTCGGTTTCTGGAATGATACCTGGGATTTTGGAGTACTGAAATGGAAATACCCGGAGCTATATAACTATGCTCACAACAAACAAATCACAGTCAAAGGTTTTCTGCAAGGTGACATTGAAAACTTACCCTGGCTACCTTTGTCAATCACAGACCTCGAATCAACTCACGAGCTTACAAATAATCTAGAAAATTTCCATTTGGAGTTGGAATCACATGATCTATGGAGTTACATTTGGGGAAATAATACTTTCTCTTAAAAAAAATGCTTATCTAAAGTTAATTGGAACCTACACAGCTTCCCCATGATTCAAGTGGATGTGGCATTCTTGTTGCAGAAGCAGACTTAAATTTTTCTTTTGGTTGCTTCGAGAGACAGACTAAACACGAGGAATCTACTAAGAAGAAAGAATCAACAATTGGGTAATTATAATTGTGTGCTCTGCCAAAGTAATACTGAGGAAACAATTCTTCACCTCTTCTTTCACTGCAATTTTAGCAGAAGATGCTGGCAGTCACTTAATATTTTTTGGAACACATAGCTAAACCCAGATGATATGCTTCTGATAGCAAGACAGAACTTTAACTCACGAATTTTCAGAGAGGTCTTAATTGTTGGCTGCTGGACTATATGGTGTCACCGCAATGAGATTATTTTCGACAACAAAGATTTGTCTTTTGCATTATGGAAGCACACTTTCAAGACAGAGATGCAACAGGTTGCTTTTAGAGCTAAACCTGCAATTAAACTTCTGATTGATGGCTATATTTGTAATATGTAACTTCAGACTATGATAGCTTAGGGTCTTTTTTGGGCCTACGGCCTCTTTGCTATACATAAACTTTTCAAGTTAATATAAAAAATAGGTAGGGGCCTCCCTGCTGATTTCGGTCAAAAAAAATATCATTGGTGAAGTCGGCAGGTAACATGGCATGAAGACTACTACTATCTTTTATGTGGATTAAGATGTTATGGTGTCAACATGTTGACAGCATTCTCACTGGATCTCAAACTTGAACGTCTACAAGTTCTGAAGAAATACTCTGATCCGTAGAAAAAATGCAGCCCGGAGGAATCAAATCGTGGGGCTGCATTTGTCGTGACTGAAAACTGCAGCACTCTGTTTTTTTTTTTTACATATGGAAAAGGGAGTAGCAGAACCATGAAAGCAATGGATAGTGAACTTTTCAGATCTCATACACACTATCAACGCTTATCCATAATTTAGGTGAGATGAGACGCAATAAGCACCTTGCTCTGCCATCTGAACTTGTAACTAGCCGAATGAAAGTGAGAAGGCCTCCACAAGATATACTAGCATTCTATCCGGCCAGACGGCTGGTTTCAGTCACCTGTTTGTCTCTTGCGAGAACGTGAGAGCGAGCGGCACAGGGTAAAAGAAATGAGAGGGACAGAACGGATCAGAACATTAGCAATTATTCAACTGCCGTGGAAGTGACTAAGACGGTGGTGACTAAGCTGATGGTTAAAGTGGGAAACAGGCCACAAGGGAAGGAGAACAATTGGTAACAGTGAAGTGTGTGTAGAGAGCTGCGACCAGTAGGAAAAAAAAACACGCATGCATTCAGACCATATTTTCAAATGTTCTTCGAAAGTAGTCGTGTGGTCCATTCGAGACTGCTAGGTAGTAGTAGAAGTATACATTAGGATACGATCCTGAATGTAGTACTTTTCCATGACGGCCGAACCTAACTTTCTACTTTTGAAATGAACAATAAAAAAGATTCAGATAATAATTAGCGTCTTTCCTCCGAAAAGAGCACATTATTATTTATAAGCAGCACTCCTCGTAACCCATCATCATCGTCGTCATGGGAAACAAGAATAAAGAAGATGAGTGGAAGCAAAGCAAGAATCTCATGTCCTAAGAGGCTGGCTGCCCCTCTCCACGCACCTACTTACTCCTAAACAAGTGGCCATGGAGACGCTTACGTGCAGCAAGCAGTTCTCAGAAGAGCCATGGAGCGGCGCCGATTGATTGAAGCCGACGTGAGCATGCGGCGTGCAAGCGCCCTTTCCTTCCTAGGTGTGTAGTTGAGACCAGCCTACATGGCACTTGGCGCTTTTGGGGCCGGCGCTTTCTCTCTTTATCACACAATATTCGCGTAGCGCGATCCGATTTGATCCTATCCGCCCGCTCTGTTTGGCCGCCGTACCTCCGCTAATGGATCGGTGACTAATAGCTCGCTCGATCTCGACGCAAATGGCTTTGTGTTCATCGCGGATGATGTGTGGATCGGAGGTCGGTAGTTGGCTGGGAAAACGGTCGACCGTAAAGGTAGGCCATAGATTTTGGGTCTCTCGATTACATACTAGGAGCGGCTGCAAGGGTTCTTCAGTGCATTGCAGCGTCAGATCGTGCGTATTAGCAGATTTCGTGAATTGACAACAACGGCGGCGCGATCGCGATCATGTGTCGCATGTGGCGGAGAGGCGCAAGTGGCGTCGGGCGAGATCAAAGATGCTCTTTTCTAGAAGAAGAGGAAGAGGAAGAAAGGCGATTAATTGGAGCACTAGTGCTGCTGGTCCAGAGATGATTGATTCAAGTACGGTACGAAATCTAGTTTATTGCAGAGAATAAGTTTCAATCTGTTGCATAATGATCCAAACTAAATTTGGTACTGTACTAGCGTTCAGAAAAGCGCTGGTTTGAGAAACAGCGTGACAGAGAACATAAGCGTTGAAGCCGAGTTAGGTGACGATCCATCGTCCTGGACGATTCCGCCGTCTCAGCCTGCCAATCGATCCCAGTTAGCGAGTGATCGATCGAGGTTCACTGCATCGGCAGTGACCGATCGATCAGTCTCCGGGTCTCTGCTCAAGCTCCACTACCACCTGTCGGCGAAAAACGATGGCAAGTCGACCTGGCGAGCCAACCCGGGCAGTTAGCCAGCTCCGGGTCGTACACACGGCATGTGAACAAAGCTAAGGATCTACTACTACCCGTCGTAGGGCTTGTCGGGCGCGGAAGACGTGGACGGCTCGGCGAGTGACGGGACGGGCTGCCGATTCAGCGATCCGCGACGGGGAAGGGGGCTTTTGGCCACCAGCGCAGGCGAAAGCAACCTCACGGGCACGCGCGCCCAGCACTCAGGACGACGACGCCTCCTCGCCAAAAGGCATCCAACAAGTTGCTTGCGCGCGCACTCATCATTCACAGCGGCGAAACGCAAGCAGCCCGGCCGGCCTCTCCCAACTGTCGCCGCACACGCGCACGACCCGGCCGTTTTGCCCGTCGAAAGCTTACGCGTGCGGTGTGTGCATGCATCGCGCGTTTTCGTGGCCTCCTTCTAATTGGCACGTGATTGTAGCACCTCGCCGGGCGCGGGGGATTGGTTTCGCGCGTGGCGGCAGCGGAGCGCGCCGGCTGGAGAGGCAGTCTTTGCTTTGCCCGTCGTGCGCGTGCGGTGGGCGCACACACGTTGCCGGCCGGCCGGTGGTCAGCTACTGCTGCGGCTTTGCGGAGTCGAGTTCGGGACGTAACTGACTGGTGGATTTGATTCGGGGAGTTCTTATCTTTATCCGGGTATTTCGGGCCCGCGCATGCGGGCGACGCGATGTGATTCGTGAAAGCGGGTTTTTCCGGCTCGGTTGGTGCACGCCCACTAAGACGTAGCGGGTGGATTACGAAGGAGGCGTACGTGTCGGATAGGCACAAAAATCACGCGACCTGTGCGGAGCCTTTTTTTAGCTAGCTACTAGGACCGGACCGTGTTAATATCTTTGCTCAACATGTTACTGTCTCTGAAAGTAGCGATGCACGAGCATTATTCAGTTGTTGGTCGGGCCGAGCTGTCCCGCTCGTACGCAGATTAATTGGAGGAGCCTACCGCTATGTAGAGAGCTAGTTTAGTGGCATTGCCACAGCCGCTCTCCTTCGCTTTTCCTGGAGAGCAGACGTCCCGTTTGCCGTTTGACGGTGTGCTACACCACTGTAGCACTCGAGACGACTGAGATTTTTTTTCTTTTCTTAAAGCAACGTGAATGATGAAATGGAGAGCCCTTTTCGGGGAGATCTTGTGAATGCTGCGCTTATCTGTCTTATCCTTGCAGTACATTGGCTGGCAAGTAGCAACTAGCAGCTCCAAAGTATCATGTAGTACTCCTATGTATCTTTTGATGGGAAAGAGAGATTGTTTGGTGAGGAAAAAGTTTGCATTATTATCGCCGCCATGTGTATATTCTGAATATGCTCTCACCCCCAATGCAAGTTTGTCAGTAACTCAAGCTACCACGTTAATATGTATTTGGATCACAATTTCTAGTATCAATAATCATATTGTACTAAACATTTTTTAACAATGTAACATAATTTAGCATAAGCCAAAATTTAGATTCTGGATTATAACGAATCCATGATGATGCTAGAGAAAGAAACGATGCATGTGTATATACTAAAGAAATCAAAATTTTAAAAAATGGAACGGAGAATATACAAGTAAAAAGATTCAAATGGTAGTTAACCAACCTCAAACTGTGAGTTAGAAATTTCCACTACCAAAAACGTGTTTGTATTGGCCCAAATATTATAGTAGTACTAGTTAATAATGAGAACACCACAAGTCCACAGGCTGACACATGTGGCCCACCGATATGGTTTTCTTGGAACTGATTGATATACGTCAAGAAACCACCTGCGTGTACTGCAGAAACACGAAATAATACTCGAGGCAGATCGCACTCATGTAGGGACTAGTGCCGGTCACCCTCAAAAGCGATGTTCCTCACAAATCGACGAAAAGGCGACATCCAGCCCGTATAATTATATAAGGTCGGCAAACGTAATCCAAAGCGTATTTGGCTCTAAGGGCTCGACACATCACTCGTTCCTTTTGTACAAAACACTCGCTGTATAGTACGATCTCAGTGAAATAGTATATTGATATGGTTTTATACAACTTGCACAACATAAGCATTACGTAGGCCTCCTAAATGTTCATTATGCTGACGGAGGGCAAGTTTGATATGGTATTTTGAGGTACAAATTATTCCTACGATTTATTACTTCAAAATATTTTTTAGAGAATTTCCTAGAGCGACTGCGATCCACATCTTAACAGGCTCCGGCCCATTGATTGAATAGACATGGCGCATTGTCAGTATTTCCCTATCTCTACTACTTAAAAAATTCATAGTGTTTCCATCTGCCAACCAACTTCGTCCGTCAGGTTTCCTTAAAAAAAAAATCGTCCGGCGGGACCTTCGTCCGCACTGATCCGAAATCCACGGCACCCCCTCTCCGCACCCCACACACGACCCCTTCCCGAGCCTTCCCCACCCCGTCGCCGCGTTCTGCCGAACCGGCCCACTCCAAAACCTGTCGGTCGTTTTCCGTCGCCTCGCCCCACGATGGTCCCGCTCCAAGTCACGGTCGCGTCTCGCTCCCGAACCCTGATGCCGCCGCCGCAACGGTCCTTCGCCTCCGCTCGCTCGCCAGTTTGGCTCACACCACCGTGCCTCACGCCCCTGCTGCCTCGATCTTCCGCCCGCGCCTCGCCGCCGCACGCGGGTGGTGGAGGGATGAGGTGGCGGCCAAGGCTGCGGCGCGAGCCAAGCTATAGTGTGGCGGCGCGAGATAGAAGACAGAAGGCGCGACGGTGCAAGGCAGAAGAGACACCAGGGGGCGCGAGCGAAGGTGACGGCATCGGCCATGATCATGGCTTGACAACGGCGACCTTCTCCCATCACAAGGCCGCCTTCTCACTTGTAAGCCATCACCCTCGTCTTCCTTTCCCTCTGCGACGGTTTCTTAGGTTGGGGAGGGGACTCCATCGAGTTTGGGGAGGGACGCGATAACAATTCCTGTACACGATAACCTGACTCAAATTGCTTGAATGCGTGTACAGTTATGATGCATAACAGCATATTGATGTATTGGTTCTTAGTTATGCTATTTTCTTTATTTGCCTCAAAAAATATGTCAGGAAAACTTTGCTCATTGAATTGCTATTGGTTACGGTTCATAAGTGTCCAGGGAGCACCAGCGTGCCTTTAGGGAGATGGATGAAACATCCCTCCTCTGCATTTTCTTATTTTCTCCATGCCTCTTTTGGATAAAATCATACCTGAATGTGCTAAGCTTTACGTTTATGAATGGATAGCCCTTCACGTTGTTCAGCTACATCCTTGGGGGCCATTCAGCTCCATGGTACTTACAAGCAGGGGGCATCTGGTTCGGCATTATCCTTTGTACTACAAGTTAAATTGTCCCAGCGCTTTGAATGTTAGCATATGTCTGATTCTCAAGTTCTACTAGACTTCTTTCGTGACAGTGATGCATTTTGTTTTCTACTGCAGGCTTCAATGCATCACTATCGTATATCAGCCCAGGTATCTTTATGTGTATTGATTTATTTCAGCATTTGTTGGTTTTTCTTTGTAGAAACTACACATGCATTATGTTATTAAGAGGAATCAACGAAAGCAACAAAGAGAAGAAGAGTTAAAGAAAAAAGAGAAGAAAACCTTGGAAAAGCGATCCAAGACAACTCATGAGACTGCTGAAGGTACTGATAATCCTGGAGGGGATAATAAATTGATGAAAGAGAGTGAAAAAAGGTCAGCACAGATACAGGAGCTTCCCCTGATGATCTGACAAAAGAGGCTCGGGGAAAACTGAGCACTGGTCATTCAACCTCTAACTGTGATGAGCTGATGAAATAGGTTGAGGAAAAGATCACGGATAATTCAGAAGCTGCTCCCAATGAACCTGAAGCTGATACTCAAATGGAGGATGACCTGAAGCTGATACTCAAATGGAGGATGAAGATCCTGAGTACGAAGATCCTGAAGAAGTAGAAATATACGAAGTTGATGACGATATAGATGATGCTCCTGCTGAAGACTCCGTAGAAAAAAAAAGGTACTCTTTCCTTTCTTTTTGCTATATAATTCTTGTATGGCATGCTATTCATTCCCTTAGTTTTCTTCATTGTCAATGGAGGTTAACCATTTCATCTGTCATCAGTGTGGACTTGGGTGGGGTGCTTACAGGGCTACTTATGCAATTTTTGGCTTTAGGTGCTTATGAAGGAAAACATGCTTTGTACCATTCCTTTTGTATTTCTTAATAAAGCAATCCTAACAGTCCTGGGATTCCTCTACTGTTCATCCTACAAAAAATGTTTAAGTTAGCATCTGATGCTTAAGGCATTTAGATTTTAGCATTGTGGTTACATTTATTTATCCACCCTTTGCATTGTAGAAGAGATTTTGTACAGGTGCTTAATGCTTCTCCCTTTAAGCATTTCTTCTAAGCACCTTGCCTGTGCATGCCCTTTATCAAGGTGTTCCCAACCATTGCTGAATTGTGGTCTCACCACTGATTTAGCTTTTACGGTTTTACCCTTAGGATACACTTTGCCAAATGATTCATATCTTTGCCAAATGCTGCGATTGCTATTCCTATAATCTATATGTGTGAACCCTATTTTCCTGTGGTGCGGAACGAGGACAACTCCAATGAGAAAGAAATGAAGCCAGAGGTATCACCTTAAGATGGTGGAAACTACAAAACAGTGGAGTCTGAATCGGAGAATGTTACTAAGGCCCTGTTTGTTTACGATTCTCTGGGTCACGCTCAGATTGCTAGAAAAGCAAGGATTTTCTTGCTTCTCGCTTATCGATTCTCATAGTTCAAATCTGTGAAGCGGTGGCCACGAGAAGCGAGAATCTGCGAAAATAAGCAAAGCATTTGGTGGGATTATCGCTTATTTTCACCGGTAAGCCGCTTATAAGCGGAAACAAACAGGGCCTAACAAAGATGAAGAAAAGCAGTCCATAGCCGAGAAAGGAGATTTAGTTGAAGGTGGAGAGAAGACAGTTAGCAAGGAGGTTAAGACATCAAAAGATGAGGTGGTTGACACGAACCTATTGCAGGTATGTTCTCTGATGCATGGGAGCGTTCAGTGTTGTACGACTGGAATTCCTTTCTTGCATTAATTCCAGTTTGTTGGTATGATTAATGTTTTTTCTCTCATCTTGTAGGCCTTTAGGTACTTTGACCAATAGACTTAGTTATCTTAAGGTAACGCACAAAAATATGCCATTATTACTTTGGATCAATTCCATTTTTTTTTGGATTATGATGGTCAGAATTGAATTATTGTATCCTATTACAATTTCAGGTGGATGACTTAAGATGTATTCTTCAGAACTTGGGAAAGTTTCTATCAAACAAGGATGTGAAGGTGAGATATTTGAATATGTTGTAAAAAAGATATCTGAATCTATTGTTTAGCTTTTTTAGTCAGTCCTTGGCAATCGTTCATCTTCACCATTTTCAACATTGTAAAATATTTGTTTGGCCCACATGAAACCAATGGTACACATCTACAGTGACCTTGATGTCAACTGAATACAACTACTTTTCTTTTTTGGAGGGAAGCATGTCTGAGGTTGAACGATTGTCTGAACTTCTAGATCTATGCAAATTCTTTTTTGACCTACCAAGAATTGACCTCTTGAAGTGCATCTTGGACTATGCTTCACTTTTGGTGTGATCAATTTTCATTGACTTGGTTTCTTAACATTAGCTTGATGTTGCAACTGCAGGACTTGGTTCAAATTGCTCTTGTCGAGAGCAATTCAGCAAGGGATAATCGCATAATATATCCAAATCTTGTGAAGATAGTTGACTTGTGATGTGGCTCTGCTTGGCCCAAGCAGCCCTTGAAGCAACTATGCTATTCAGATTTCTTTGACAACTACATTAGGATGTATGGAATATCATGATCTCACACATACATAACAAGATGAATTAATTTGTGATGATATTCGTATGAATAATATATGTTGTAGTTCATTGTATATGATTTTTTTTAAGAATGTAGTGAAACTATTGTTAAGTAAAAAATATTTTGTGTATTTATATAACAAGATGGATACTATTTTTTTATAAAGCCCGTAGCAACGCACGGGCACGCTGCTAG
>JAUNZO010002372.1:0-44004 GCA_031894775.1 Chloris gayana
GATTTGAGAACAAGAAAAGCAAGTCGCGTCCCTCTCTCGGTCTCCGTTCGTGCTCATTTCGAATCCCCTCTGCTTCCCTCCCTTTTCTTTCTCCCCCTTTGACCTCACAGGCGACTGACATTCCAACCTAGCAGTAACCAGCCCGAGGCGCCTACTACGGACCTGTTTGGATCCCGGGACAAAAACCCGGAGTGACTAAAATTAGTCAGTTCAGTGTCTAGAGATCCAAACATAGTGACTAAAATCGGACTAAAATCTTTTAGTCCTGGTAGACGCCCTCCCCGGAGCTAAAACTGACTAATGAGTAAAATTTCCCCGAATGCCCCTATCTCCTTCGCGAAACATCGCACGCCTCCGAAAGACAGCCAGGCCGCCACGCTCCGTACACCGCCGGGCGCCGCTCTCCCAACGCCGCCGTTGCCCTGCGCTCCCTACGGCGTCGTCGCCCCGCGCTCCGCCACCACCCGCGCTCCAGGACCCCGCATCCCGCCACCACACGCGTTCCAGCACCCCGCATCCCGCCACCACCTGCGCTCACTACGCCGCCGTCGCCCCACGCTCCGCCGGCTCGCCGCGCGCCGCCGGGGCAATTCCGGCAGCGGCCGGATCCCGCGACCACCCGCACAGGCGGCCCGGCCGCGGTGCTCGTACGACGCCAGGTCGCCGCGCGCTGCCAGGTGGCCGGGCGCCGCGCGCCGCCAGCTGCAGGACTCGCAAACGCGGCCAGGACACGGTGCCCCACGCTCCGCCCGGTCGCCGCGCGCCGCCGGCCGCCGGATCCCGCCACCACCTCCTCCGCGACTCCGCCTCCACCTCCTCCGCGCGCTGCCGGCCGCCGGATCACGCCGTGCCCCGCGCTCCTTGCTCATCGCCGCTTCGCCGAGCTCCGCGCGTCGGCAGCCCGCGAGCCCGCCGCTCCCGACGCCAAGACCCGCAGAGGCGCCGCCGACGACGTCGGCACGCAAAGCGGACCCCGGATCCAGCACACCCCGACGCCGAGCACCCGAAGGCGAGCCGAGATCCAAGCACATCGAGACGCCGATATCCTCGGCCAGGCACATGGATCGGCAAGGCGACTCGTTCCATGACTTTTTTCTCGGGGAACTTCTTCCTCGCCGGTTCCCCGGTTCCCTCTTTCCGGTGACGACTCGGGGCTGGGTGGTTATTCACGATCGCCTTGGTATCCAACATCCGCAATGGAGAACCTTGATCCGAACTCTCAAGGTGATACCTATCCACATATTGAATCGTACTCTCGATTGCTGCAATCGGATGGAGGTGCACCTCCCGCTACGGGTGCCAATGGTGGCGGCAGCGGCAGAGCTGTCCGGGCAGCGTGCCAACCTCCTAGGCGGAGTGTCGGTGCTGCCACATCCGGCTGCCGTGCTCGGCAGGCTACCCGAGGTGGACTTCGTCACCCTAGGACGGTAAACATTGCAGCGGCATCCAGCGGAGCAAATGTTGCTGCTCCCTTTTCCCCGCAGCCGAGCGTGGGTGCCGATGGTCGTGGAAGGCTCATGCCTGTCCATGGTCGTCCATCCTCATCTCCGGTGAACATGTCGTTGCCGGCAGAGGACTACGGCGACCAGAATAATGTCTTCGATGATGAGAGTCAACCGGTACGATCATAGTCATCTATCTCTTCATAATGCATTTGACATTGTACATATTCAGATTGTTCATGCTTTACTGCTATTGACATAATATCAAGTTTTGTTAAACTTGTTGAGTTCACATTGATAAGGCATTTTGGACAGATTGTTATCTTTTTTTTGTTACTAGACCAAGTACGATAAAGCTAATTGGAACGAAGAAAACACACACATATTTTGTGACCTTGCATTGGAGCAAATAAGAGCAGGGAATTGCCCGAACGGGCAAATGAAAAATATTGCTTACAAGGTGATTGCAAAAAAATATTTTGAACGGACTAACCTGTGACATGAACCGAAGCAATTCAAGAATAGATTCTCTCAATGCAAAACTATGTACCAGTGGCTGAAATGGGCCAATAGAGAAACAGGACTTGGACGAACAGAAAATGGAGCTATCATAGCTGATGATGAATGGTGGGATAAACACACAAAGGTACTAATATATATTAGTTTGTTCATATGGTACGGATACATGTGTCTTCCGTTGTGATTAATATGTTATTGCATTACAATATTTCAGAAAAAGTACTCGGAATGCAAGAAGTTCGGAAGGTTCATGCCTACTTACCTTGATCAACTGGCTGAGATGTTCCATAGCACAACGAGTTGATGGAAGGTCTTCTTGTATTCCTGGGGATACAAGAAGCGATGATGATGAGGAGGAGGAGGATCATGATGACGACGATTCCACACACAAGAGCCCCTCTAGTAGCAGCAGTAGGAAGAGAAAGAGTAGCACAACGAGATACAGCCACAAGTCCACCCAAAAAGCATAAGAGTCCAATGGTCAAGTGCATGAAAGTATTGATAGACACCATTCAAGCTGCGAACAACAAAGACGTTGATGTTGCGAAACGAGATACAAGATCACGTTACGAAGCGTAAGCTAGAAGCAAAAAAATTGGAGGAGCAACAAGTGGAGGAGGAAATAGAGAGATGTATGCAGTTGGTGAAAGAATGTGGAGCAACCGAGGAGACGAGAGGAGTTCTATGTTGCTACTATGTTGTTTGCCAAAAAATATCACCGCACTGTGTTTCTTAAGTTGACCACTAATGCTGGCAGGATGGCATGGTTGCAGAAATGTAGCAGGGACTGGAGTGCTGGAATCATTTAGATTAATTAGCTATGTACTTGTTGTGAACCGTATAAATTTGTGATGTGAACCTTATAAGTTTACTAGTTGTGCTTTCTGTAATGTGAACCAATTATTATATTGTGCTTCTTGTGATGTCAATAGTCTCCCGTGGTGTGTTTATTATGATGTGAGCTAGTGCAACATGTGATTTTGTTAACTAGATCAGTATTTGTTGTTTCAGATTGACTTACATGATTATGTGCTGATGTGATCAAATTTTTTTTTTTTGTTTTCGCAGGAAGATGATATGGAAGAGGCTGAATGGATTCAACATTATGTAAGTCGGAGACGTAAGAGGAGGATGCAGATGGCGGCCGCCGCGCCGTTATGGGTATGTACCACTACGAAAAGTATTGGAATAAATCTGATTACGAGAGAACCTACCCTATCCGGCTACCAATGGGTTATGCAGAGTCTAGGAAGTACAACATATTGCTACCAAAATTTTAGAATGCATAGGAACGTGTTTGATTTGCTGCATAATGTGCTTGTTCGATCATATGGGTTGAAATCTACAAAGAAGATGTCTTCTTTGGAGGCATTAGCCCTATTTTTATGGATGTGTGGTTGTCCTCGCAGTATGAGGCAAGCCGAGGATCGATTTAGTAGGTCTAAAGAAACATGTAGTAGAAAGTTTGACAAAGTATTACGTTGTGTGGACAAACTTGCTGCTCATATCATTAGGCCGATGGACCCCGAATTTAGGACGAGTGCATCCAAGGTTGCAATCTGTTCGGTTTTCTCCTTACTTTGACAATTGCATTGGAGCAATAGATGGTACGCACATACCTGTTGAGGTGCCGGTGAATCAGGTTGTGCAACATACGGGAAGGAAGGGGTACACCACTCAAAATGTGTTAGCGGTATGTGACTTCGATATGAGATTTACATTTGTTGTTGCGGGGTGGCCGGGCTCGGTTCATGACATGAGGGTGTTCAAGGATGCAATCGACAAGTACGGTGACAAGTTTCCACATCCACCTCCAGGTATTGATATGCTCGAACTTTTTATTGTGCACATAGTTCGAATACATTGCATTATGTATCATACTTTCAGTGGAATTGACGAGTAGTAAAAATCATTTGTGTAGGCAAATTTTATCTCGTGGACTCGGGGTACCCAAACCGTCCCGGTTATCTTGCACCATATAGAGGTACGAAGTATCATCTTGCTGAGTTTCACCAAGACCCAATGCCAAGAGGTAAAAAAGAGGTCTTCAATTACGCACATTCTTCACTTCGTAATGTCATCGAGCGGTCTTTTGCGGTGTTGAAGAATAAGTGGAGGATTTTGAAACATTTGCCAAGTTATCCGATGCACAAGCAAAGCAAAATAATTATCGCATGTATGGCACTTCATAATTTTATTAGAGATAGTGCAATGGCGGATGAGGAATTTGATATGTGTGATCTTGATGAAAACTACGTTCCACAAATTGAACATGGTGCACATGCTTATGAAGGAAATGGAACTAGTACCCGTTTTGTGGATGAAGACCAAGATATGAATCGGTTTCGGGATTGGATAGCCCATGGTTTGTTTACTAGATCATAGTTTACATGAGTTTGTAATGAATAATGTTATATCCTTATGAACAATGTATGAAATATTGACTATTATTGTGATTCCTTCATATGTGTCACTTAGGGGTATTTTGGTCTTTTTTAACTCATTTATTTAAGTTTAGTCAGTTTTAGTCATGTGAACCAAACAGGAGTGACTAAAATTTAGTCACCCCTTTTAGTCATTTTGCTTTTAGTCACCGGATCCAAACACTACCTACGTGCGTGCCCAGCATCCGAGGCAAGACATCCAACATTGTCAAAAGTGATTGGACTTTTCCCCGTGTTGGCTTGCGAAGCCTATACTGTACTGTAGTGTAGGGAAAAAATAAAGTTTACACAACAGGCCTGCCGGTCTGAACCCGAGCGCCTTGCTTGGCGTCGTGCCATGTGACGCGCCCACCTCGGCCCTGTGTTTTGCACTAGTACAGTGTAAAAAACGGTAGTAGAGTAGTTTAAAAAAAAAAAAACAGGTAGAGTTTGCGTAGCAGAGTCGAGCCGCGACAGATCGCAGACATGGCTAGGTGTGTGCCGTGACTAGCACCTCTGACTTGTGAATCGTGGGGCGCTGGGGCCTGCGATTATCCAAATGCGCAACTATTGGGATGCTGAATCGAGAGCATGCGCGCGTCGCATGGGCCACGGCACACGTTCGAAACTGTTCCTCTGCGACGCATGCATCACAGGTCCAGGCACGGGCATCGTATCCGTGATTCCGTTTGCCACGCAACGGCCAGGAGGAGCCCTAGTCGTCACTGCCAGTCAAAGGTCTTCCTGTGATCGCTGACGATCGCACACCGCGGCTCCTATCCATACATGGATAATAATAAACAGCGTAATAAAACCTGTAGCAGTGGTGGTGTTGCCCTTCTGTGGCCACATCATCAGTGGTTCAAGTGTTGCGTTCTTCGCGTGCGCCACGACGAGCTCACCGCGCAAAAGGGCATTCCAACGATCGAGACGCAACAAGTGATGCGTAGCACACGGTATTAATGTCACTTTGGCTCAACTCAAGACGACAACCAGAGCAATTTGTCGGTGCAAAGGAAACTATTGATACTGTACTTTGTTGTCCCATTTCACTAGTATACAGCAACCGAGAGTTTCCATTTAAACTGTGCTGAAGCGAGTTAAAAGTCAGTTGAGTTGTCGAGCAATGGCATCGCTCCGTGACGAGAGAGAGCCACATAGGCATCGTCCGCGCGGTTTCATCAGGGACGCCGCCGGGGCGGGTGGCCCAGGCCGGTTGGCCGCGGGCTGCAATTTAGGGGCAGCGAGGCGCATGCCTTGAATCCAAACGACCTTACCGATGGCGACGCGCACGAACGGAGGCATGCATCTATGTCAGACAGTCAATGACTCGCCTGTTTACAGTTACTCATCATCCATCAGAAACATCATATTTTCCGGTTATTCTCGGCTCGAGAGTTTGCCTGAAATTGAAATTGAACAATACGTGAAACTGTGAACCGGCATTTCTCGAGATGTTTGCAGTATGGATCAACGGGAATATTCGTATCAATATTTGAGCTACCTGTTCAAAATCCAACAGTTTTCACCCCTTATGCCCAGCGAGGCTTCAAATATCTGAACATGCACGTAACTGGCTAACTACCACAACCGTGCTTTTGATGTGTAGTAACGTGAAAGTCTAGCGACCGCAACGGTGGTGGTTATCAGTAGTGTAGGTGTAGTAATACGGGGGTAGAAGCAGCAGGAGCACTAGCCGGACACCTTATTTGCAGTTAGTTGAAGCGTTAAAGACGATGCAATGATGTGTAGCGCACAATTGCATTAGTACATCACGTACGGCCTGTCTCCGTCGCGCCCAGCTGCCAAATGCGGGGAAAGCGAAGCATCCTGCCCTTCATGCTCTTGCTCATGCATGTGCTGACGACTGTAAATCAGTCGCTTCTTTGTGCGCGCTACATCGGATGCCGACCTCGCACACACACGACGGAGGTACACGATAGTCGATAGGTAGTCCGAAACTAGCAGTTGCCTTTCTTTGAGACACCCATTTTGTCATAGCCTCATTGCTGCCAATCTCAAATGTCTGTGCATGGTGGGGGCAGTGAGAAGACGTAGGTTGGTGCATCTCGCTCATGTCACAGGACTTCCTGATATTCCTACCCTTTGGAATCTAATGATGAGAATCATTACATCAGGACGCTCCTACGGGTTGAACTTTCAGGATAAAGATGCAGCTTTCTCACAGAATATTCGTTTCTGCTGCAAAAGAGTTATTGGCCTCACTTTCAAAGAGTTCTGAAAAAAGTTCCCTAGAGTCTAAACATGCCAAGCCAGTTCATGGTTACGGGACATAAAAAAACGAGCATAATTGCGTAGCTCACGAGTTCCCACAGCTTGCAATGCATCAGGAACATGTTGTGGTATGTCGTATGCAAGCACCAATGTGTGGCGACCTTATTGTTGGCTTGGAGATGTACCGTAATTTCTGAGTAGCAGAAGTTCTCTTTTTGTTACCAAAAAGAATTGACCAAAGTCATACTGCATTGCAAAATATTTGCATGGCAAATCCTTACAAATGAAAAGAATGCCCCTACTATGCACAAGGCTAGCAACACTATCTGTTAGACAAAACTGGGGCGGCGTGGTGTCAGTTAGCTCCTGCCTCCTATTAAGAAGCTAAAATTGGCTCCACATCAACGAGCTAAATTAGAGCTTCAGCTGATTAGTTAAATGAGCAGCAATTGGCTCTCCAGAGCTAAGACATATACCAAAATTCCTATGCTTTCCATCTGCCTTGTTTATCAGCTTGAAACCCTTGAGAGGGAGCTGATTTATTAGAAGAGTCTCCAGCTGACAGGCAATGCTCTTGCCAGGAACCACCATGTATAGTATCGTGGCATCCTGCATACCTTCCTTCAGTCTGTGAGCATGAATACGGCCCACAAGATCATCCGTCTGCAAGCAGAAAGGAATTAACATTTTATGGATACTAAAGATTTACTGCAGCTGTTTCATAATGTTGTCTGGTCCACATACTAGGTGGCATATTATGAGTGTAGCAATACATAAAAATAAATGTATCAATTTTGTACCAACTGGATAGGTAAGAAGTGCACCTACCTAAAAAGTCAAGAATGATCCGATTCTACAAAATTCACGAAAGTCCTAGGTATGCACACCATAAGTCCATAACAAACATTATGAAACAAGGGGAGAAACATCCAGATACAAAACATTGAAGGAAGTGCGATTAAGAAGTTACCTGTCCAACATACAGTTTGTTGTCACTTCTGATAATCACATAGATACTAGACCTGCCAACAGTTGAAGGTGGTGGTTGCTCTCTAGCACCTACAGAAACACAGGCCACCTCAACCATTTCTGAGATGTTTTGTTTGTCATAGAGGTCCAGCAGTTTCTTCTTGCATATCATTACAACAGTGCTCTCAACTTCCTTCTGCAGTAATTCAAAGGTACCATGCGGAATTTCCAGTCCATTTCTCAGAAAATAAGGCTTCTCAACAAAGCCGTTTGCACTAGAGTTAGGTTTAGAAGGCTCATTGTGGACCATCAATGCTGTTTGCCTGTTTGTGCTTATAGCCATATAGAGCTCCTCAGCCCTTCTAATTATTAAGTCAGGCATGCCTTCCCTCCTGGCTGTTTGAAAAGCAAGACTTTCTCTACAGATACCATCCTCTAATCTCCATGTAGGCTGAATGCACCCATCAATCACTTCAGTCCCCATAGCTTTGAAATCAGTATTGCTAAGCGAGAGAGGCAGGTCAAAAATTCCATGCAGATGGGTTGATATGATGCCTAGGCAGCCAACATTATCAAGTCTTTCAATGATGCTACCAGCTATGCAGGTTCCTTTAGCGGTTTCTGTGCCCCTACATATTTCATCAATCAGAACAAGACTCCTATCAGTAGCTCGGTTGACCAAAGAGCGTATTTCTGACATTTCAATCTGCAAAGAACAGGGTGTCAAAAACAATTTTTTGCAATGGTACTAAAAAATGTGGTAGAGCAATAGAATCAATCAGGAAATAAATAGCCTACAATGTGTACTACAGAGAGCCAAATTGGTTATGACACAGCTATTAATGATATCTCTAGTAAGAAAACATGAGAGCAAAGGTAAGCTAACATACGCGTAATATGATCATAATATGATCTAATTAATGTGCTCTGAGAAGTGATAACAGTAGGATACCAGTGATCACAAAATAAAAAAAAACAGTAGGATACCAGTTTGGTGGACATGGCAAGAAGGTTGAATGACTATAAATCATCAAAACAACAAATCTAATTAATTTACAACACTAACATCACAAATTACGGAACTTGCAGAGTTCTAGCATCATCACGGTATAATGTTAGAAGCACTTGCATATCACTTGAGAACAAAACAAATTGGATAAAAGAAATTTGCATAGCTATAAACTTGGCACCTGAAATGAACTTTTCCCATCGGCCGGGCTGTCATAGGCTTTCATATGCAGCATAATAGAATCGAAATGCGGGATAACAGCAGTACTAACAGGCACCATCAAGCCACATATTCCAAGTAACGCAGCTGCACAAACAGATCGTAGCATACTAGATTTACCACCACCATTTGGACCAGTGAGAACAAATAAAGAGTGCATGTGAACATCATTCAGTACTGCATTCCCTTGGTTAATATCAAGCCAGTAAGGAAAGAGCCCAAGTAAATCCATTTCAGTAGAAATTTCTCTAACATTGCCGTCCTGCACAATTACAATCAAGATATTTATGCAGAAATACTGTTAAAATGGAAAATCTCATCTGGCAAATGTATAAGTGGTACTGCACATGGTTGCCATCATCTAAACTGGATGGGTTCAACAAAAATTTGCTTCTCAAGATACAAACTGAAGGAACCCTGCAGACCACTAGATTAACTTTGTAGAAGCAATGCAACAAACACGAGTTATTAGCAAGGAGACTCAATTCTAGCAGTTTAGTTGATTATGTATTTGAATTATCCTGTCATAGAACAAGGGAAACAGGGTGCGCTCCACATAAGAGCATCAGCAACGGGTACCAAACAGTTCACCAATAGTTCAGTTTTTTTTTCATTCCCCATAGTGTGTGTAGGTCCCATGCAGCATTAAACTATTTTTTTCTCCTCTATCCGTTCTTAGTTCGCAAGATGACCCCTACAAAGGTTTCTATCACTCACTCCTCCGCAGTTGTCCAGCAATAATATTTTATTCTCATGGTGTGGCTTGGTGTGAACCAAGTATGGTCATCGATTTTAGGTTCCGAGCTTGGTTTGACTGCTCTAGTGCTATCGGTTCAACATTGCTCTTCTTTCCCCTAAAACACGCAGGAGAACTGTGCACCATTTCATTAAGAAGAACAAAGTACAAACTAGGGGTGCAAAGCCCCAACAAACGGCCAAGCAGGAGGGTGCCCCACTCTGATTATCACAGCTATACTGATTAATTACATGGGGCAAACTTATAATCAGTTGCAGTTGTGAGGCCCCTGCAAGGCACCACAGTGCCCACCCACGACATTGTACTCTCACGGTTCAATTTTTACCAACTTGCTGGTACTCTAAAGGCATGTCAAACTGAAGAATCCAAACACCCTGAGAAATATAGCCCACAAACGACTTCAAATTTTTAAACTTGAGAAACAGTACTTTATTCATCTATGTAACATCTGTAATTTCAGATATATGGTCAAATTACATGGTTGCTTACAAAAATGGAGGGAGGGAAGGGGATATACTTGCATAGTAAATACAGAAATGTAATTTTTAAAAAGTACCTTCAATAAGGGAGATATGGTAGGAAGCATCCAACCCCTTCTTCGGGCCTCACTGCTCAATACAAATTTAAATAATAAAATAACAGCACAAAAAAAAAAAGAATAAAGCTACTTTGCATGGACCCACCGACAGAAAGCATTATTAGAATGCATAATAACTGATAAAGTTTTTAGTCCCAAGCAAGCTGGTTCGGACCAAAACACAATGCGGAATGTTTGTACGACAGTCTTTCGGCCTACGGCAATGATCTCAACTACAGAGAAAGAAGAGATACAACAAATATCTATGTTCATGATGTGCGGGCACAGCAAGAAATTTAATGAGTTCCACTAGGAAAAGTTATAGGACTGACCAGCAGCCAGCTCGCTACTTGTACCAGGAAAAAGGACACCATGGAAACAAACGGTTCAATTATCATCACAGGGTTAAAGGAACACTTAGTAGCCAGATTTAAGTCTCGAATACTTTTTTTTATTTGGAAGAGCTAACTTATTGGCTTATTGGCAGTTCAGCATAATTCAAAACTTGGTTGAGCACTTGAGCTATTACGGTACAGTGCCAACATTTTGAACTTTTGTTAATTTCACACTTACAGGATGGCAGGAGTGTAGGTTTGTACACAGTGATTGTTATAGACTGATTACAAGAAAAAGAAAGTAAACATAGCTTAACAGGATGCAATCCAATTGCAATGACAAGAATAATCACCTGACATGACCAAAAAGTGCCTTTGCTATGATGAGTAACGTTGAACAAAAGACAAGGATGTTGATCTTGCCCTGCAATTCACTTGAAAGCCCTCTCAACAGCTCAAGAACTTTACCTTTTGCATTATCACAAGCTTCATGGTACCTGAACCAACCAAAATCAGCATGCAGTTGTAAAAGCTACTGCACAAAATAAAATTTCCATTGCAATTTGTTTCCTAGAATATATGAAACTAGCTCAAAATAATACCCTACACAAATTTGCTATTTTGTAAAGAGAAAGATATGTAAATACAAAAACAATACGTAAAACTGATGAATGACCTTCAAATAAAGCATGTATATAGTTTTTTTTTTTGAAAGAATATACCCCAAGGGAGGCCCCTGAGGTGCAGGTGCGGCACTGAGGGACCGAACCCTGGGCGGGAGCACTCCAGCCAGTGGCCTTTGCCACTGCACTGTGAGCCCCTTCGCCATGTATATAGTTTTCAAACATATGCTATGACCACTGCAGGGTTTCATATTGTAGTAAGGTAGCAGATTATATGTCATGGAAGGGTACTGACGCAATCCACATAATACATAATGACATAACTGTAGGGTGTTTTAACTGATCAATTGAGTTTAGCCCCATATCATTTGTTAAGTCAAAATGTAAGAACTGCTAGTAGTTATCCTGTGGGACAGCACCTGGCTAAAGCATTCTCAACTTTGATCGTTGTAAACCATTCCTCCCCAACCTTTCTGCCTTTAGAATCAATTGCAGGCTTCAGTTGTTTTATTTGTTGTTCACCTGCTGAGTTAGCCCATACATTTGGTATGAATCTCTTCCCTTTAAACCAAACAGCTTCGTGCTCTTTTGTGTAACAGATTTCGCCTTTAGGACCTCCATTTGATGATATTACAGACTTCACTCTTGAAATGATTGGCACAAAATCTTCAATGACCTGAAAACCACATTACCACAATATGCATTAGTACAACCTACGCAGTATATGAGAGTTAGGAAATGCAAATGGAAGTCTCATGTTGAAGACTGGTGTGGTCACAGAATTGTTTATAATTTCAATACAGATGGCATCAAGAGGTAGCTGACACATTTAACTCTATGCAAGAAGAAAAGGGTCAAATTTAATGATGAAGTGCTCAAAACCCACTGCTGTTGACAATGCCTCAGCAGCTATATCAACATTTCCAAACTCTTCTTCAGCATGGATCCTTTTCACACGCCCCTTCCAAGATAATTCCATATCATTAAAGAACTCCTTGGGAATATAATCAAATGAATTTATAGCCTGATCACTTTCAACACCTAAATAAATGACTTCAGATATACGTTGTGAAATAATGCTGCATTCATTCACCTGGAGAATGGTAAAAGATATGCTTCAGATCAATAGCAAAATAAAAGGAAATGTGTAAAACAAAAACAAAATAAAATTAGGAATCTCAAAAAAATTATCCAAGTACCATATTTTTTTAATAGAAATATACAACTTGTATACGAATATAAACATATGCAAAACATTGCAACACTCAGAGTGCTACAGTACTTATAATATCCAAAATACCATAAGAAACCTGAAATCTTGAAGAGCACTTACAAGCATATCAGCTTCAACTTTCAAACCAGTAACCACAGAAGCAGGCACCAGTAATTTGTTCAGGATAGCAGAAAGTTCAGCATTTTTACTCATGAGCACAATCTCATCAAGGACATTTTTTATTCTACAAAACTCAACATGATTGACTTCTTTTGACTCGAGTAACTTCACAAGCTGCAAATCAACATCGGTAATCACTAACAGGAAAATAACGAGATGTTTGTCTAAAAAGTTAATGAGATGAAGTACAAGAATATTAAGTGCGAAGTTGCAACATAACAAAAATATTAAGTGCATAAGATATAATTTTGAGTCTATGTTCATATCCACTTACTAACATGATATAATGGATTTTCAAAATAGAAAAATAGGAATTGAATTATATTTTTTCAGATGGGCAATGGGTTTAGCCTGAGTTGTGTTTTCCTCCCCAAACAAGCTAGTGTTTGTCCACAAAAGTTGAATAATAATAAGATGAATGCAAACGGGATGTTTGCCTCTGAACACTGATGCGCTGGTGAGTCTCACCCCCATTACAAGACAAGAAATATATTCGATGAGCCTAAGCTCTATTTGCCAATGAGGTGGATTCTTTTTTTTAATGGATGCACGTGCTAATCAAGGAAAGCATGTTGTGTAGGATTACCATCGTCTGCTTGGTCATTTTGTTTCCATATAAAAGAGTCTCGTTACATCAATGTAAAGCATATATGAATATATGATAATGCATCAAATGACCAAGCATTTTTTTTTGAAGTGAAAGCAGTAGGAGAGACTCCTACAGCATATTTTATTGAAGGTAACAAAAGAAACAACAGAAACAAGCTCAGCTAAAAGCTGTACAAGGCCAAAGGGCCAAAAGAAGGAAACTAAGAGAACTAAGGGCTAGGTAGTTGATCTAGCCAAGAGAGTAAGTTATCTCTAGTTACAGGTTTGAGTCTATGTACTTGTAGATGACCAAGCATTTCAAGGATAACCAAAGTTATATTGATAATCTGATCACTTTTGTACTATTTAACTTACATGAGGGTCATGATACTGCTAGGCCATTTTTTTACAAAGCATCACACTCACTTATGTTCAATGAACATGAATTTGAGTCAGATAATTTATAGAACTGACGGGACAACTGTGCATATTTTCCACAAAAAAAAAGGACCAACCTTTGCTGATGATAAGCAAGTAAATTCAGGAATGGAACAAGTTACGCTGCCCATAAGCCTGCAAGCCTCTGCAACAATTTAAATATCATCATATGAAATCACAAACAGTTGAAACAAAAGGATGAATATCAAGATAACATCAATGAAGAAATCTATGTGTGTATTACACATGAAAGAATGGAAACTCAAGCACTGGTGACAACTACCAATCTGAAAGAAAACAACAGAAATTGACATAGATGTTACATGGAAAAAGGAAAAGAATAATGTTGGACCAAATAGGATTAGAATGGAATTGAATTGAATGCACTGGGCAGTTTCTTTTGTAGCTAACCTTCATGAAATAATGTTAAGAAATACTCGATCAATTAGAACTGTGTCATAGGCAGAAAGAAAAACAGAACCAGCAATTATTCAAATTTGTTTGCAGTTACAGCTACCCAGAGAAATTTCACGTAATAATGACAGTCGTACCAATACAAGACTTAATAATGTTTGATAAAAACTTCTTGTCTCACGTGAAATGGTTTTGGATCGTAACACTCGGATCATCAGAACGTAATAACGACTAGGAGCACTCAAAATTATATGTACTGATCTTCCACTGTGTAACCCTTTCTGTGAATCATTCCAATACAACATTTCAGTATTGTGAACCAAATATTCAGTTATTCACAAATCACAGATATAAATTGTCAAATAAATAGCAATGAGAGTTCCAACTTTTAAGCCGTATTTTTCATGAATATATCACACCTGGAAGGTTTGGCAGGTTTACCTTGAATCGCTGACACAACATAAAATGATGGAGGATTAAGAAGAAGATCTCTAATATACCTGATATCACAAGAAAAGGAAGATCTCAAGAACTAAATCAAAACCACATAGCTATTGATGGCAACGGGCAGGCAACTATTTCATTCGAAATAATCCCTTGTGCTACAAAATAATGCGTAGTGCGATGTATGGTTTAAGTTAAAGCCAGTTGCTGATAAAGAACTAGTCTTTCAGTATATGTTGGACCTCTAAGCATTATTATGCAGTTAATCCAACAAATAAATAACTATGAAACATACGTTGATGGAAGCCCACCACAATTTGATGGGAGCACCATTTTTATTAAACTTGGTATTCCCTCCGTTGGTATGACTCCTATACAACATAAATTGCAGAAGTAAGATTCATCAACTTAAGAGGACTTTTTAAAAAATATAAGCTGCATAAAGAAAACTGTGGCATACCGATTTGAGTAGCAGTTCCAAGATAAAGAGGCTGAGGCCTGCCTTCCAAAGAAACAGTGACATTGCGAAAAATAGTTTTCTCATCAAGCCCATATATTTCCCGTACCTTGACAAATTATTATTTTAGTTACAAACCAAAAAAAAAAGGCTAAATGAGGATAACCAGATGCACATTGACAAGTCTAGGTAAATCACAAGAATAACTGCAACGAGAAATTGAATTCCTTGTTGCTATATCCCTAGGAATAGTTACACCTGTGTACATAAAATCTCTTGAATTAAATTTTGAAAATACATAATGTACTATTTTCTGGTCTTGTAGAACTTGTACGATTTTGAATTTCAATAGTCTTATTAGACACTTTGTAAGGTTTGACTAATTGATATATGTTGGGAAATCGATGTCCCTAGACTAACACCGACTTCCTAGAAATGGTACAATGTTGGGAAATCGATGTCCCTAGACTAACACCGACTTCCTAGAAATGGTACCAAACTGGTGTGATACCACTTCTTCCGTGGACCCAAACCCAACCTTCTATCTATATCGAGGAGACCTTCATCTTACTCTACTAACTTGGGAGACCAACTCTCTACGAAAGAGCTTAGTCTTTATTCATAACATACACTTGACACGAGACACAACATTCTTCGTGGCTACACACCACTACTATCAATCTAGGACTATCACCATAACACTCCTAGACTCTAAGACACATCATGGCAACCTTTGCCATGCCTACATGTGGTGGCTTCTATGGCTCCATGGCATGGTGCCTTGGAGGGTAGAGGGCACCCCTATTTATACTTGTACATAGTCTCTAGGATGTTGCCACATGGCAACATTCCACACTCTTCTAACTAAAATATCTAGCTCTAGAACATTCTCATCCTTATCCTAATATCTAGATATTTCTTACCACACATAAATATCTAGATTCTACACTCTTCTCTACTTTGCCATGAATAAATAATTCTAGAATCTTCCATGGCAAATATCTTTTCTCTTGTGTTTTCCAAAATATTCTAGAATGTTCCAAGTATGCATTGTCATAACTCAACACTCCCTCTCAATGCATACTTGCTTTTCCATTGGTTGCCATCTCTCAATCCTCCACTTTTCCAATGTCTCCCAAATCGCCTTCGGTTTCTCCATATCTCTCATCGATTGTCTTCTTCAACACCAACGTAGCCTTGCCTCCTTCCACGCACGCTTTTGCAAGGCTTCGCATTCTCCTTCGCTCCGCACTGGAGGATCTGTTTCGATGCATATCACAACTTCTCTTGCACTCCGGAAATATGCCATCTCGATCGACGCCCGGCGTCAACTATGCTTGGTCCCGGACCAGCGTTCTCCACGATCCCGGATCGTGCTCTTTGACAGATTTCTCCTCTAGTGCCACTCGGTGCCACACCGAGAAATGTAAGCACCCCGTGCTTACCGACCGCACCGACTAAGGTAAGTGCCCCGCACTTACAATGCACTCCTCCCTCTACAGAGCGGTCTCAAACCGCCCATGCATTACACTCGGTCCCGGACCAGTGTTCTTCACTTCACGAGTCCCAGATCGTGATCTTCGACTAGAGTCTCCAACATAAGTGCCCCGCACTTGCGGGAGACTCGTCCTTCTTTTGGCAATCCCGGACCGCCCTCGCTCCGATACCAATTGTTGGGAAATCGATGTCCCTAGACTAACACCGACTTCCTAGAAATGGTACAATGTTGGGAAATCGATGTCCCTAGACTAACACCGACTTCCTAGAAATGGTACCAAACCGGTGTGATACCACTTCTTCCGTGGACCCAAATCCAACCTTCTATCTATATCGAGGAGACCTTCATCTTACTCTACTAACTTGGGAGACCAACTCTCTACGAAAGAGCTTAGTCTTTATTCATAACATACACTTGACACGAGACACAACATTCTTCGTGGCTACACACCACTACTATCAATCTAGGACTATCACCATAACACTCCTAGACTCTAAGACACATCATGGCAACCTTTGCCATGCCTACATGTGGTGGCTTCTATGGCTCCATGGCATGGTGCCTTGGAGGGTAGAGGGCACCCCTATTTATACTTGTACATAGTCTCTAGGATGTTGCCACATGGCAACATTCCACACTCTTCTAACTAAAATATCTAGCTCTAGAACATTCTCATCCTTATCCTAATATCTAGATATTTCTTACCACACATAAATATCTAGATTCTACACTCTTCTCTACTTTGCCATGAATAAATAATTCTAGAATCTTCCATGGCAAATATCTTTTCTCTTGTGTTTTCCAAAATATTCTAGAATGTTCCAAGTATGCATTGTCATAACTCAACAATATATATGTTCCCCATAGGGCTCTACAAAGAAAATATAAGAAAGATAAGAGCCATAACAGACCTTACATAAAAGTTCCTCTACAGGTGAACCGTCAAACCACTCATAGGATTTACCATTGCACTCTCCCCACAATAGACCTCCTTCGCCAAATTCCCCCAGCGTGTTGTCCCTGCAGAATATAGCACAGTATATGAAATAGACAGCAACAGTTGAAATCATATACGTATCGACTGCTTCTATCTCAGATGCATAATACAATGCTAGTGACAAACTCCACAAATTACTGTTATTATATTATGATTTTCTTGCATCATACAGAAAAATGATGACAGTGATATCTATTATAATATTTGTAACAGAAATCATAAACTGACATTGAAATCTATTTCTGGAAAGATATCTCCAGGGCAAATAACTGTTAAAAAAGATATTAATCCTCCAGAAATATTTTTAAAAATAGGATGTATCAATGTGCCATTGGTGACAGGAAGCTATTCTCTGACAACAATAGCATTTTTTTTAAAAAAAATAGAAACTCTTGTATATGGATGATAAATTAGAAAACACATGCCTACATCTAAATAAAACATATAAATATCAGAGAAACATATTACTTAGACATGTAAAACCAAACCTGAAGAATTATTCCTTAAAGAACTGTGTAGGTATAGATGATGGTAATGACATATGCGAAGCTTAGTAACCACAGCCTCCTCTGTTAGACCCTCCTCAGCTGAATAAGTTTTCATTGTCTCTAGCACAGATATCAAGCAATAGCCTTTTGCAGAGCGTGAAATTCCTGATGAATTAGAATGAGATGATTCACTATCCCAAATAAGCAACCAGTGCCTGGTGAAACTAATTATATAACTCAGGAATTCAACAATTAACACTCAAGAATACATAATAATTGTATATAATTGAACTTAAATGTTACATAACCTCATCGCAAAAAAAAAGTTACATAACCTAGGAACGCAGCAGTACAAAATTACAAGTTATAGACTGATACTCTGATAGTGATGCTCTGCACCATATATAATAAACAGAAATATCATGTTGCTACAGGTTATCACTGAGGCTCAACTAATAAAGCATATATCCCTGCATTTGTTAATGCACACTCAAATAACATAGTCATAAAACAATATTTACACGATTTGGAGATTTTCCATCCAAATGCATAAGAAAACGTTCAAAACATATTCAGCAAAAGAAACTGACACGTTAAAATTCTCAAGCATGATGCCATTTATTATCCAATAATTCAATAAATGTATATTTTTTAAAAAAAGTAAGTCAATAAATGTGTAACATGCTGCATATAAAGACACAGAAATTGCAAGTTGATTACTCATCAGTTACAACGGAAAAGAAGAGAAGAATTACTAGCCACCATTACTGAATAGAAAGAGAAGTACAGCATACCAACTACAGGCATTGGATCAGGGAATTCTACATCATGGTCTACTTCCGCAAGACCAAATACATAAGGACTACCAGGATGTGCATGCCTGTAGAAAGAAGAGGAAATTTAAGATTATGAACTGAAGAAACTGTAATTCTGAAACAATATAACAAGTCAAAGCTCTTAAATCTAATATTAGACGCAAGACGCCAACCACCAGTACCCATTGCAAGAATAAAATAGATACTAGAGTTCTTATCCCAGTCCATTAGGGCCCATACCACGGAGGGAAGTGTAGCACCAAACAATCATAGGGCTGGGAGTCTGGGACACTCTTCACACGTGGTCAGTACAGCTTACTAATCATTGGCCCAGAGTTAACATAGAAATAAGATTAGATCTTTGGGTGTTACTTATTTCCTTAATTGCAGCATGGGTTTCTTATAGGTCCAGTCATCCCATCTATATAAGGATGAGCCTTGATTATGTTTTTGTTTACCAAGAAATATATCGAGGTTCCTTGAATTTACACTATCCATGTCCTATGCGGCTGCAAAGTATGTCATGCCACTTGATTTAGGGAAATATAAAGCATGCCCATGATAAGTGTACCCAAAATTGCAAAAGTAAACATCAGCAAAAAGTTCTGCAATGCATTACGTAGTTGTTTAATTACCCTGAAATAAATCGACTTTTCCGTGCACGGGCTTGAGTTGGACCTTGAATTTCCTCAACTATGCACTGTATGTCAATTAGCAGATAAAATATTGTATAATGTCACAATAAAACATAAGCATGACGATGTTGGCTAGTGCAACTACACACGACTAGAGCATTTATTAAGAACAACGGTCAATAGCCAAAAACAAAATTACACTTCGGCACAAGCAAAGGTTGCACTGCTTAGTTATGTACTCCTATTTATTATGATTTGGTACTGCAGATAATTGAATTGAATGAGCTGTGAGTAATGTCAGAATAAATTAGCAATACCACCATATGGCAACCTAGCCAGTAGCCACCACAAAAATGTCTGACCAATGGTTGTTCCACATGAATCAAATTGGATTACGAAAACCATATGATATAGATAGATGTACAATCATTTGAACAAATCAGTAGCGAAACCTCATTTTTGTTATCTGGACATTTCTGCCATGCCTGGCCAATTTCACGATACCAAGGGAATGCAACCGATGAAAATAGAACAACTGGAAAAGACACTGCATCATGAGGACATCAAAAGAACGCCAAGAACCCTGGTGGGCACCCTCCCAGCCAGTGGACTTTGCCACTGTGCTGTGAGTGCCTTCGCAATGCATCTGTATATTGTTCTCTAAAAGCTTATTCTTAACCCCATTGAGCTGGATGGGAGAACGAAATTGAAAAATTTACAAGAAATCCAGATAAGCATGGCAACCTCTCCTGAAAAGCACTAAACCAACAGCCTAACAAAACAGTAGTTTTAGATTTTATAGTTAGTGTTGCATTTCTACATTACAGCAACAACTTCTCTAAGGAAATGAGGAGTGAGTGTAAAACCATACCACAGAATAGCCACATCGAGTCAAATCATCCAATGTTTGCCGTAAATTCTGCAGGGAAATTATTTTTATCATACTATACCAAAAACAGAACATTGAGACTAGAAAAATATGAACCATGATAGGTTTAAATCTCTATATAATTTGTCATTTAAGTAGTAGCAGTTAGTAGATATGCCCGGTCCTTACAAAGAGCCATAGAGAATTGCACATAAAGGAAACTTGAGAGAAGAAGTCTATCATGTTTAAATGTTAGGGAAAAAATAGTAAAGTGGAGACAATAAAAAATAGATATCATATTTAAAGTAAAACTAGGATCCAAAACAAAAACAGCAGTGGTTTAAAATAGCTCGATATAATGTTCTATCGCAGAATGGTATAAATAGATTGTTAGAACTGAATACTCCAGACAATTAGTTTAATGTTCTCCAGTTCCTTCACATAAGTTGACAATTCTCAAAGCTCAATCAATATAAATTACAGAGCATAAAGTGTTATAAATAGCATACCACGACTGGACACCCAGCTTTTGGTATACTGTCTGAACGCAAGCCTCCAAATGGATTTAGGCCAGCATGCTCAACAAGAATGCAGGCATCAAAGCCAACAGCTTCAGTAGAAATCTCCTACCTGAATAATAAAAACATCGAATATAAAAATTCAAATAATTTTCATTTCAAAAGCATAGGAATGTTTAGTAACTATTGACTAATAAAAGGTCAATGTGCTTAATGAATTACCAAACTTTGATCAAAACTATAAATGAAAGACAACAGAGTATAATTCCAAATACTACTTCAACAAAACACTGAAAGATAATCCAACTGGATAAGTGAGGATCCAGACTGAAGGTGTGTGGTAAAACAAAGGAGCATTTTTTTTTGTATGTATTATTACATGCAAACTAACTACACTGGAGCAGCACAACAAATGCCATTTTTTGGTCACAAATAGCACAAAGGTTACTAACAACAAAGTTTGATGGTTTTGACAACTTTCAGGCCTCTTATTTGTCTAAAAAATTGGAGTATCAAACTTGGGAAACCCCAAAATGATTGAAGATGTAAGAATCATGAAATAATAGATAGCACATACTCTGCAAAGCAGAACCTCTCGAGGAAACTTAGATTTGAACTGCAACATTTCCATGTTCAGAGTTCCGTCCTTCAGGCTAAGCAAATAAAGTAAACAGCAAGTCAATGATAACACCATATTAAACTTTCAAGAAAAGAATGAAGCTGTTGAAGAAAATTAAAACATAAAATCATCTGGCAAAATGACCGCTGCATAATTGTGTTAAGCATATATAAAGCATATCTTCACCTTCCATTTCTCAATGCTGAATCCAACCCTAATATATTTGAATACACAAGCCTCTGAGTCAATTGCACAGATGATGGTTTTCTACACCTCTCCATTTTCTGAAACATAAAACAGTGGGACAGCGATAAATAACAGAAGCATCATTACTGGTACATTGGAGATACATAGCAGCTGTTTGAAAGAACCTCTTTCCACCACAGGATATGTGACAGCATGCTTTCGTCACAGTATTCTCCTTGCTTATTTGCTTTCCTTGACACCATCGAAATGCCTCGTGACACCTTCCTCGGTTTAGACCATGACCTGTCGAATAACCTGGAGAACAACAGTCCAGAATATCATGTAAATAATCGAAATGGGGCACAGTGGCACACTATATAGATACCCAGATTGGTGAAAAGGCAAATTAAGCATTTCGTCCTCCGGTGGAAGTGACTAGAGGTACATCACCACATAAAGAAAAATTGCACGCTGTGTTTATACCAAGCTGAATTGCACAATCATCCTTATGTGTTATACTAACAAGAATAGCCAAAAAAAACTCAAATTCGAACTAATGATCCCAAGGCGGGCAAGGTTTCACCCTGCTGCATTGTTCAGTGGGTGAGTGCTGGCACGTGTTATCCAGACCGTTCCAATCACAGAAACAGTAATCAAGTCAGGACTTAGTTGGCGGCTATAAAAATATATAAATTGATACATCTAAAAAGCACGAAAATAGTACTCGTACATAAATTGATATATCTAAAAAGCACGAAAATAGTACTCGTACATTAGGAAAACGAGACTAAATGCCCAACAGTAGGGAGCGGGGGGGACTCAGCAATCTCACAGCATGGGGAGAGGGGAGCGGCTCGGGCGGCGACGCCGCAGGAAGGAGTCGGCGAGCGGGAGCCATCGCGGCGTGGTGGCCACGAGCGAGCTCACGAGCAGCCGCTGCATGGCGCCGCCGCGCGGGAGGGTAGAACAGCGGGACCGGGCGCTAGGGTTCCGCAGTTACCCTCCGGCCGGCGGGCGCGGGTCTCCGGTTCGGCGTCGGGCCCTCGCCGGAATGGGAGATGGTGGAGTAGTGGGAAGTTGGGGGAGAAGCCGAAGGTTTTGGGGAAGTGTCGGGGCGCGAGCGGCAGAGAAGAGAGAACTGGGGAGGCGAGCGGCGATGATGGGCAGGCCGCGGCCGTTTCGCCGCACGTTTCTCCGTGTAGCGTGCACGCTTCTCGGGGCGTCTGACCCGTGGGCCGCAGACCGGGGTCACGGGCTTATGACCCTCACGCTGGCAGGCCCACCCGCCCGGGAGCGTTTTGTGTTTGGGATGTTTTTGTTTTGGATGTGTTCGTTTTCCGGCCTAAATCTTATAATTGTCTATATAAAAAAATCTTACTATTTAAAATATTAAATAAAATTTTAATTATAAAATAAATTACAGACCTCTAAACTAATTTACAAGACGAATCTAATGAGATTAATTAAGTCATGATTAGAAGACGATTCATCGTAGCATCACTTTTTAGATAATGAGATTAAAAATCCCAGCCTCTACACCCCAAGAGGTGTACATGGCCAAATCCGATACAAAGGAACACTTAAGTTCAAGGTTCAAAACGAGAAACAAACGAGTTTAAAGACAGACGACAAAACAGCCCGGACCAAGCAAGCACTTAGGCAAACAAAACCGACTAGAATTAATTAAGCTCATTAGATTCATCTCGAAAATTAGCACCAATCTATCAATAAGGTTTTGTCATTAAATTGATCGAAATATTAAATAAGTAAGATTCTCTTTGATGTGACAGATGCTTAAATTTTAGAGGACAGAAAACGAAGAGGGTCCTAGACTTGCTGTTGGTTGATTGCAGATTCGCAGTATCACTTTCACTTGTCGCTAAACTACAAAAATCCATTTGACGCAATATCATTTTCGTTCTATATATTTGACGCGCAACACAGAAAAACATCGTGAGTGACAAACGCAAGAAAGAATGAGAAGAATTTTTTAAGCATCGATCAAATCAATTGCCAATTGGTCTGGATTTTTGCTACTATCTCGAGAAATATAGCAAAATAACGGCCATTATTCGCTCAATAATCATTGAGGTTGACCAAGTTGATTTTCATTGCGGACAAATCTGCCTTTAGTTTCTGAGAAAGTAAACTGAGATACAATTTTGTTCGAGGAATAGAATATAAACAACGGGGGTTGTTCTGGTAGTAAAACATACTTTATCATGTGTTTGATGTTAAGAACAAAAACTAGTAACACTCTAAAAGTACTTTCTTGGATAACACAAAACTGATCATCTCAAGGCAATCCTCTATAGCAAAACCCAACCTCAGATATATATGAGCTAATGACACAAAAGTTCACTTCTAATACAAAGTATTTGACCAGGCCACAAAAGTATCGTAAAGTAACTAAATAACAGAAAAATTGACATTTTGTGGGAGCGATATAGCAAAGGGTGGTTATAGCAAGTCACTTCGCTTCCTCAAAGGGTGGACTAACTTTATATGGCCAAAATTCCGGTGATGCCTTATTTGTGTTTCCTTATTGTCCATAAAAAAATTTCAATTTCCTTAGTCAGCATGACTTCAAAATTTTATGCCTTAGAGCATCTTCAAAAGCTCCTCGAAAAATTGACCCCTAAAACATGTTTTGGTAGCACCCAAAAATTGTTAGGGGTAATTTTTCTTCCATCCTCCAACAGTCACACCTAAAAAATGGTCAAGAATACTTTTGATTGGATCACGTCAGCATTTGGGGGTCACAACAACATTAATTCTCTTACAAATAGAAGAATCGGGGACCCCGATTCTCCCTGCTTCTAGCTAAGTGAGGAATTGAATATAAAGCTTTCTTAGATTCAGGAAACCTTTGAACTAAGGTGGTTTTAAAGATACAAAGCTTAACTGCAACTGTCGTAGCCTTGATATACTATCATTGTTTAAAAGTTTGAAAGGAAACTCAGTCTTCATAGTGTCTGTCTTCTAACCAAAAACGTTCGGGCTTTAGATCCAGAGTTAGGTTTTTTGTCCGTGATGACACAACAAAAGAAACCCACTTATTGAGATGACGAATTAGTAGATTGTTGATGAAATCAATCCTGATTTCTAATGTTTCAACCAAAATGCCATGGTGTTTTTTCAGAACAGCATTAACCTCACGGATGAATTTACCAATGTGCTGCTGCAAATCACTCCTCTCGCATCTGCATACCGCAACACCATCAAACATTAATCTTGAACATGCTGAACACATATATCCCCACCTACTTGACAACAAACTAGTCCATGCAAACTCTTTTACTGCGAGTTTTGACACAATTGTATACAAGATATCTTACAGGGATGGTATTGGATGAGATCCACCCGAAGTTTATAAATCCTATTCATGAACGAAATCCTAAAAATAAAAACAAAAACTCTTAACTTACCAGTGGAAGATCCTCAAATTAAATACTTGGCGTTGCAGTCTCGCAGATTGCTTCATGATGAGCATGGTCTGACCTTGCTTCTGGGCTCGTTAGATTATTTGTCATTCGAAAAGTGTAACGGTATTGAAATAAATAGATTAATAGGTGGATAGACAAAGACATAGTTGATAGACGGACAAATAGTCGGAAAATAAACTGGTGCTAAACTATTTGTCCTCGAGCAGGGGCAGCGCCGGAGCGAGGTGGCCATCGGCGAGGACGCGTGAGATTCGAATCCGAGCGGTTAGCGAGGAGCTCGGCCGCAGCCACGAGGAATTCGCTCGCCTGCCGGTAGCATGGTGCGGGTGTGGTTAGGACGGGCGAGATTCCACCTTTGCCTTGACATTGGTAGCCTCTAGTACCGGGGTGTTTTCGCTCCACGCATACAAACTCGTTTACGAAGAGGTCAGGTGAAGGTCACCGTGTTCGTTTACGAAACGGTCCGCTTAACCGAGTAATAATAAGCTTCGAACAAGTTTTTCAATCGAAACCTCAAATACTTCAAAAACTGCCGAGAATTTGACAAAACTTGTGGCATTTGTTTCCTGAGGGGCAATTCATGATTTGTCTCTATACCAAATGGGACTTATAAATTTACCCCTATAGTAAAATTTCTTGATTTTTTATCCAAGGTCCCTACAAATACTTTATGATTTGTCCTTATGGGACTAAAATACCCCTTCAAATAGAAGGGCAAGCCACATGACCTTGTCTAACATATTTTTTGCCACCTGTACCTTTGTGACATGGAGGTATGTGCGAAAGACTAAATTACCCTTGCCCTTCTCCAACACTTAGGTATAAATTTAGATTCAATTAAGATTTATTTTTTAAATTCATTTCGAATTTTAATTGTTACATTCGAAATTCAAATTCAAACTATGGAATTTCAAATTAAAATTCGAACAACTTTGGAATTTCAATTTCAAATTCAATTTTGAATTTTAGATTCGAAATCCAAATTCAAATTTTGATTTTGAAATTTCGATCCAAAATTCAAATTCGAATTTTAGATTCGTATTTCATATTCGAATTTAAAATGTGAATTCAAATTTCGAAATTCAAAATTTGAATTCAAATATCAGATTTCATATTCGAAATTCGATTTCGAAATTTCAAATCTAAATTCAAAATTTGAATTCGAATTTCAAATCTAAAAATTCGAACTCAAAATTTGAATTTGAATTTCGAATCTGAAATGCGAAATTCGAATTCGAATTTGAATTTGACAAGAGAGTAGTTCGATCAGAGGTAAAATCGTAGTTTCACATGTCCTTGCCACGTCATTAGAGAAAAAAATTGATGTGACAAGCTCTAAGACAAATTATAAAGTTTTTCAGAAACCTTAAGAAAAAATAAAATTTTTTTGATATAAGAACAATTTTATAAGTCCCATTTGGTATAAGGGTAAAATATAAATGCTCCCGTTTCCTGATCCCATCGTGCGGGATCTTCTCGTGTAGCCCGTCATCACCGCCATGTCCGAGTCTTCACCACTACCGATGCTCGACGGCGAGACTGCCCAGTCTGAGTCGGCGCCAGCGTCGCCGCTCTTCGGCGCCGAATCGCGCTCGCCGACCCCGGTGCTCCGAAGCGACTGGGCAATCCTCGACCGTTATCTCCCCGTCATCGATTCCGAGAGCTTCCTGTTCGGAGCAGACTTCGCCGCCCACTTCGAGTCGCCGCCGCGCTGCTCCGTTGTCGCGATCAACCACGACCTCCTCCTCGATGCAGCGATCCCTCGCAGCGGCGCGGTCCTTCACTCCGTGGATGAGTCTGGGTACCTCCTCCTCGTTTCAGCCACGCAAGGGACTGGGACGGACCGCTTGTTTGTGCTCCAAGCTGGGAGCGCCAAGGCTCTCACGCTCCCCCGAGGTACCGGCCTCGCTGAACGTCAAGCTAACGCTTGAGGACCCCATCGGAGTGGTGGATATCCTACCCGGTCGCAGCGGCGACAACTGCATATTCTTCGTGGCGCAAGTCCACCCGGCTCCCTCGCCGCCCGTGGCCGCACCAGCAGTGCCGATGACCTCCCAGTTTGCAGGGGCACAAACCGCGCCGACAACTTCGCCCGATTGCTCCATGTCCTCCGAGGTTGCAGGGGCATCTGCCACTTCGATTCAGCACATGCAGATCTTGAGATACGGAAGCAGAGAGAGATCCTGGTCTATCGCCAAAATCGACATCACTTGCGACAGCATCTTCCATGCTGGTACCGTCCTCTCACATGATGGAAAACTGGTCTTCGCTGACCTCACTTGTGGAATGTTTCTTTATGATCCGCTCTTTGACGACCCCAGTCCCAAATTCATCTCACTCCCTATCTCAGGCAGCTGCAATGAGGGGAGGCGTACTTCCACGCAATCTAGGACGGTTTACATGGATCGACGCCTAGTGCTGAGCAATGGACGTTTGTGCTATATGCTCATGGACTGTGGTAGATTGAAAGTTTGGTCGCTCAGCACTGATGGCTCGAACTGGAACCAAGAGCATGATGTTCCTTTCTCTAAGATCTCGCAGCACGTAACCTACAAAGATGCAGGGCTTCTATCTGATGAGATCCCATCATTAGGCTTTCTTCACCCTTTTGATCATGGCATTGTTTACCTTGTTACTAGCAGTAAGCTCATTTCAGTGAAATTGGTTACCCGGCAGACAACTGCCTTTGCACCTCTCTTCAGCAGTCTTGATCGAAACAGTATTATTGAACTCTGCTGATGCGTGATTCCTCCTCCCACTTCGTTGAAGGGTTCCAATTCCTCAGGTAATTAATTCAGAGTGTTTGTGCACTCTTATAAGTTAACTTGATGTGTGTTGATCTCGAACCACCATGAAAAATTAAGCAGACAATTTAGCATTTTGACTTACTCTGTCAGATAATTTAGCCTCCTGCTTCTTTTTTAACACTAGATGTGTGTTCCACTACTGTGTCACCTTGTCTTGACTGCTTGCGGATGCCGTGCTACCTCCAAACCTGGAATTTAGGAAAACAAATCTAGTTCAGTTTTTTTAAGTAATTTGTAAATCAGTCAACTCGTGTCTTTGAAAATATAGTGGGAGACATGTGTCTAGCCATCCTGGACAATATTTTGTTGACTAAAACATTGGTTAACCACCATTTGTACCAGCAGTTGTTAAAAATTCAACACTATTAATAGCAGCAGTTGTTAAAAACATTGGAATTTTCACTTTCCTTGTTCTTGGACCACATTTTTTTCTCCCCTACTGATTATCATCATCAAAGGTTCAGTGTTAGATATTTAATTTCACTGTCTCAAAAAAAAGATATTTAATTTCAGAGTCAGAGGATATGACTTAGGATGTTGAATCTATTTTTTTTGTGTGTTTAAAATTCCATTAGATTAACCCAAGTGTGCTATTGATTTTCAGCCCAAATGGCCTGGCATGCCCTGAAGGGTGGGGTGGAGGCCTTGAAAAATTATGCACTATTCACCTGCAGATACTTGAAGGATACTCAACCTAAGCAAATCATTTCACTGCTTCCAGATGCAGCTGATGTTCCTGCGGTAATCTCAGCTGCTATGATTGTGAAATATGTCTCAAGCAAGGCTATAAAGAGCATCAACCTTATTGAAAGATTGAAATTTTTTTGCAAGGCTCCCATGGATCACCGCATTGTAGGCAGTGTGGAGGAAGCGGAAGAGAAGATCTCAGCCTGGCGTCCTGCTGGAAAACCAAAACATGTATATTTTGGATTTCCGCATTATCTGAATGAAGGCGAAAAGGCTGTCATTCGTGATTATATTGTAGAACAGCGCTTAGGGAATCACACATGGGACCCCCAAGCCCCTATCGACGAGTTTGAGATTGATTTCTGTGGCGAGAATGGATGAGTTGTAATCAGTTTTTGTCATGACCATGTCACTCTCAGCTACATCGTACTGCTAGGATGGAAGAATGGTGACTAGGGAACACTGCCAGTTTAATTTTCACAATTACTATCATTCAGTTAGTTTTGTCAGGTTCATTACAGTTACTTGTTGGTAACTTGTGTTTGTTATATAGACCAGTGGCATGCCCTCGGACGACAAGTCATTTCTATCGAACAACTTCCCCAAACAGGGCCATGAAATATTCATTTGTCATAGTATAAAATCCTCCATTTTCCTGCCAATTTTGCTGTGATTTCTCTTTGATTTCGCTACTATATCTTCTGGTAGTGGTGGAACTTCGGTGGTACAGTTTTGCTAGTTAATGTCTCTAGTTTTCTAAGAACTTCTGTTTGACATGCTTTTCATTAAAACTACGACTGCATGTAGAATTTTATGCTGGCAGAATGGTAAGTTCTCACTCTGCTATTTAGACGTATTGCAATGTGAAGGGATCCAAACGGGTATACCCTTTCACAGAACTTTAGCATCTGTATATAGCACAACGCCTTTCGCATTGTTCTTGTTTCGAGTCCTTGCTACTGATATAGTAGTTTTTTAAAAAATGCCGTCCTTGTGAAAAGGTGAGCATACTTTCGTTCCTTCTAAACAATGGTCACATCTATCCAAAAACACGTTACAGCGAAATGGTCGAGCGTGTCCAGATTTCGTCACCGTTGGCCACACATGCCTTTCACGGTGGCAGCTGCGCCACGAACGCTTGCCACGGCGGGTAGGCGACGCCACTGCCGCGGACGCGCCCGTCCATCCGCAGCGAGAGGTACCTGCAGCACCAGACTGAAATGTTCAGAAAAAAATTTGTTCAGTGAAAAACCGTGCAGGATCAGGCACAACGACTAGGCCCTGTTCGTTTCTAGCTATATAATTTTTAGAGGGTCAAATCAAAGAGAATTTTATTATTTTGAAGTATTAAATAAAGTCTAATCTCGAAACTAATTGCAGACTCCTCTATCTAATTTACGAGACGAATCCAACGAGGGTAATTATGGTGTTATTAGAAGATGTTTATCTGTAGCATCACTGTAGCAAAACATAGATTAATTAGGATCATTAGATTCGTCTCGCAAATTAGAGAGGTGTCGTGACATAGGTTTTGTTATTAAATTAATAAAAATACTACTAAATAATAAGATTCTCTTTGATGTGACAATGCTTAAATTTTGAGAGCGAGAAACGAACAGGGCCATATGTTGGTGCTCACACCGGGGAATCAGGCGCCAGGCCGGCCAATTTCTTCTGCTCGTCCAGCCATCTGCATTATCAGGAAGACGGAGCAGACATCAGCGCGGCAAAAAATAAGGTTACGCGTGATAATTAATCAAGCTCTGGTGCGTACTCTGCCCATTTGGCCGTGTACACCGGCGTGAGCTGCCAGAGCCGCTTGCTCTTCCTGGCGCGCTCCCGTCCGTGTCGAACGGCACCGCCAGCACGGCCCGCTCCGCGAGCTCCCTCAGGAGCGGCTGGCTGCTGCGAAAGGCGGAAGCGACGAATTCTGCGGGCCCGGCGACGCTGACGAGCCAACGGCCTGCCGACGTGGAGCTTGAGCCGGGACAGCCCGACGACCTGGGCGTCTTTGGCCTTGCGCTCGCGTGAGTGGAAATTTATAAAGTTTCCAATCAAAAATTTCACCTTGTAGTAAAAAAAAAGTTCTCTGAAAATAAAAAATGTTCCACCTAATTGTTCCAGCAATACAGTTTCATTGTTCTAGTTGTACACTTTCATTGTTCCATCAGTATATTTTTATTTTTCCGAAAATTTGACTTGAGCAAAAGAAAAATTCCACTCAACTGAAAACTAACAAATCTGGTAAACAAAGGGTTCCAGTAGTAAAACATACTCACGTGTTTGATGTTATTTTGCAATTCACACGTTTAGCACAAAACTGATCATCTCAAGGCAATCATCTGTAGAGAAACCCAACCACAGACAACTTCTTAACTTCACTTCTGGTAGACTACAAAAGCATCGTAAAGTAACTAAATAACACAAATTTTGACATTTTGAGGGAGTGATACAAGGGAAGCTATAGCAATCCGCTTAGCGTCTTCAAAAGGTGGACTTCCTTTATATGGCCAAAATTCCTGTGATGCCTGTTGAGTTGTATCTATGGTTAAAACCTCGAGCAAAGGCGCATTTTCTATGACATATAAAAGAAACTCCACTTGTCCTCGTGCAGCTTTAAATCCTGTAATGTGTATGTTCTTCAAATAATAATATTTGCATTGGCCCAGTTCCTGCCTGCGAGGACCCACCTCTGCCAACCATAAATGGTAGCCAGTATACTGCAGAGAGAAAAATGTTAATGTGATAAACAGCTTATCATGACTATCCATGTCAATATATACATTTGGTCCCTCAAAAGTCATGCTAGGAAATAAGTTGTTAGAAGAAGGGTAAATTCAAAACTGCTTTCCTATACATTCAAGTCGTCAACAAGACAACAATATATTTGTGAGCTGGAGCGAGTACATTAACATGTAAAAAAGATGGTACTGTATTAAAAAGAACTCCAGGAACTAGAAATTAGGACATCTGGGAACTACACCAAAGCCCTAAATGCTTCCATTAAAAAAATAGCAATTAGATTGATCTATTATGTTATTCATTATGTTTTGCCGAATGTCTACCAAAAAGCACAATGATCCCATAATTTTATGTATGAATATTGAATTCTTTCATGGTATGGTTTTGTAGGACTTACAAAAAGACTTTTCTTTTTCTATAAAAAAGTACTTACAAAAAGATAGCATACATATTAGGAGGTAAAGGGCTAATAAATATTGCACAATAAAGAGTAACAATGCTGTGTAACTTTTAGGGCATCATTCCATGGACTTTAAAAAATAGGACAATATGTAACACTTCAGAAAAATTTGAGATACTGGGAATAGAGCAAGGGCGAAAGGGAGGAAAGTGATATCAAACCTAAAGAGTGAAATGTAAAATGTCACTTACATGTACTTCCAAGTTTTCAATAAAAGGTGTGGCTCTAAGGAATGAAACTGAATAAAGAAGCCCCTCAACCTCTGTGGGGTGCATATGCATGACCAATTGTAGGTGTCTGAGATTAGAAAACTTCAAAGGGTTGTCCCAAAGCCATTGCTTCTGAAAAAGAGAACACAAAATCTCACTGCAAATTCATAATAGATAAGTTAAAATATTAACCGCAAGGGACTTCCAGGGGATTACCTCTAGAAAAAGACATCGAATACGCAATGTAAGATTTTGCATGTGCGGAATCCCATTGAGAAGTGATAAGAGGGCATGCTGAAAAACTGCATTACTGAACTCAATATATGAACTTTGCAGCTTCGAAGAGTAGCTGAGTTCCATAGGTATAAAGGCTCCTTCATATATAAGGGTGGCAAGATTAACAGCATGGAATTTTATCTTAGTAATTCTGCACCACTCGATGTGCAAGTATTGGAGATGGGATAGTGAACCATCCACCAATAGTTCATCATCGAGATGACATCTGTCTAACCGTAACCACTCAATATTGCAGCAATTGGACAACACATATTCAAGATCCTTTCTACCAACATGGAGAAATTGTATATAAAGCTTTCTTAGATTTGGGAAACCTGTGAACTGAGAAGGTGGTTTCAGAGATACAAAGCTTAGCTGCAACTGTTGAAGACGTGATGTGCTATCATTGTCTAAAAGTTTGAAAGGAAACACATTCGTCTTCCCCAAAACATTCGGGCTTTAGATCCAAAGTTAGGTTCTTAGTCCGCGATGACACAGCAAAAAAAACCCAGTTATTGATATGATGAACAAGTAGTTTGTCAAGGAAATCAATCCTAATTTCTAATGTTTCAACCACAATGCCATGGTGTTTTTGCAGAACAGCATTAACCTCATGGATGAATTTCCCCATGTGTTGCTGCAAATCATCCCTGTCACATTTGCATACTGCAACACCATCAAATGTTAATCTCGGGCATGCCGACCACATGCATCTCCACCTACTTGACAATACTCTAGTCCTTGCAAACTCCGATGATGCGAGTTTCGACACAATTCTGTACAGGACGTCCTGCAGTTATCATATCCATAGATGGACCCAAAGTTTAGAAATATTATGCGCCAGAAACAACCCCTCCAACCACACAGACACAAACATCAAACCCAAACAGACACTCACACGAAAAGGAAGGAAACAAAAGAAAACTTGAACTTACCCGTGGAAGATCCTCAAAATGAATAGGTATTGCAGTGTTGCAGATTGTTTCAGGACGAGAATGTTCTGATCTTGTTTCTTGGGTTGTTGGATTATTTGTCATTTGAACACTGCCGTGGCACAAATAAAATAGTAAGTGAGCAGACAAAGAAATAGCTGAGGAACATACCAAATATTCACAGAAAAGAAATAAATAAAGAAAAGCGGAACAGAGCACATTGGCCAATACTCGCATGCTAGGCGCTTTCTAGGTGCGAGTCGGCATAGATAGACGAATGAAGAATGCAAATGTACTTTATAGAAGAATGAAGAATGCAAATGTACTTTGTATCCGGTGTCGATTATTCCTCGAGTTCAAGAGGAGAACAGAATAGCCGGACTCGTGAGACCCAAATCCGAAGCGAGAAGAGGGGATTAGACAAAGAGACGCTTGATCCTAACAAGGCGAAGCCACAATCAAGAGCGACCAATCGCCCTCGCCGAATCGCCGTCCAGCCGCCGGGCCATCCTTCTTCCCGGATTTCGTGCTGGAGGGGAAGAAGAAGCACCCTAAAGCCCAAATATCCGAAGCTAACCTCGGTAGCTTATCGACTCGCTGGTCGTCGGTCTACGAGATCTCCTCGGCGGCTTGTAACAACCCTAACAAATAAATGTGCATTTCATGTCATGTCATCTAGCATCATATCGTCATTCCTTATTTTCAAAATCATTTGGTTGTGTGCAAATTTTGCATGTTAAAAATTAAGTCTTTAATTTAATTTAAGTTGCTTCATTTAAAAAGAGTGCAAAATTAATAAATTAATGTGTCTAAAAGTTTTTTCTGGTCAAGCATGTGATATCATGAATTTTGAACATTTTTCCCAATTTTTATCACTTTGGGAAATAGCCAAACCAATTGATTTAAATTCCAAAAAAACAGTTTTAGGTTTGAATTTTTATCTCGAAAAATATTGAGAATTTGAACTTTGACCAATAACGAAAAAGATTCAAAAACCTTTTATCTTCCACCCTGAATTTTCGTGGAATTTTTGGAGGGCCAGAAAGTTCCTTTTCGAATATTTCTTTTGTTAAGGGCTTTTCTGCAAAATTTACAGGCAAACCCATCCGTCGTTCTCTTCTCTCGCTCTGTGAGCACCGCCTGCCGCTGTTCTCCCATCCCCGTGCCGCATGCTCCGCGTGCCAAGCAGCAGCTGCGCTGCCTTCTCCCGCGTGCCACGCAGCAAGGGTGCAGCCACGTCGCCCTCCTCTCCATCCAGCCTTAAGGCCAAGCCGTGGTCCCGATGTTCTCTCTCTCTTCCCGGACTCGCACGCAACGCAGCCACCGTCCGCCCCTCTCTGCACCACACCGGCAGGCCAACTCCGGCCGCCCTCGTCGAGCTACTGCCACCAGCGGTTCCGCAAGAACCCGCTGCACCTCCCCACGGCCACCACCCGCGCCATGGACTAACCGTCCGGAGATCGGAGCTTCTCTTCCCCGGAGTACCAACCCGGGAAGCCATGGCCGCGTCTCCAAATTCGGCCGGTCCAGCGAGCCGTCTCGCCCTTCCTCTCTTCCTATGAGTGCGCAGTAGTTTTCTCTTCTTTCCAGGGCACTAACCGTCGAGTTTATCTCACCGGCTCGCGGCAATTTCACCATTCATCCGCGGCTCCGGCGCCGCCGCCTACACCCCGCGGTGAGCTTCGGGTTCCTGTCTTTCCCAAGCTAAACCGGTGGTATGCCGATCTCTCCCATGTCCAGGTGAAGCTCTAGGAGCAATCCCCTCGGCTTTTGGGTAAACACGATGGGCTATGGACGCCGCCGAAGCACGGCTCGCGTCGCATCTCGCCGCCGGCGACTTTCCTGGTCGCTCCTGCCGCCGGGGACCTCGCCCCAGTACCGCCCGTGTCGCGCGGAGTTCCCGGGCCAAGCCACTCGTTTCCCCACCCCTCCCGCGCTACTCCGGCGAGCCGCCGTCCGGTCCGGCCACCACCCGCCATGGCCGGCCGGGATGAGCTCGGGTTGGGCCGCGCCTCGTCCGGGCCGCACGCGCGCCTGGGCCGCCTCGCCCATGGGCCGCCCGCCCATGGGCCGACCAGATTTGGCCCGGAGTAAGCCCTTGTTCCTTTTTGATTTTATCCAATTTCCAGATTGATTCAAACTTCAAATATTCGTAGAAAATTCCACAAAAATCAGAAAAATGTCAAACAAAGTTCATTAGACTCATAAAATTTATTATCTATTTAGTTATGTATTCAAATACCTATTTTGAGAAATTATAATTTCATAGTTTAATTAATTACCTTTCTTTAGTTAATATAACCTATTATTTTATGCTAATTATTGTTTGATTTTGAGAAATAAATTTCTTTAAAAATTAGAGATACTGCAGACGAAAGTGTTTGTGAAAACTATTTTCCAAAATTCAACATAAACACCGTCATTTCAGGTGATCCCAATTTAATACCCTATATATCATTGATTAATGATTAATCATGAATTGTTAACTAATGCACATAATAAATGGTTAATTAATGAACATGAGTATTTGTTAATTAATAAACAAGATTAAATTGTTAATTAATGACCTTGATTAAGCAATAATTAATGAGCATGATCAATTATTACTTATTGCTTAACGAACGTGATTAATTGTTAATCATTAACAAGCTTAATTAATGAGTAATTGCTAATTAACGATCTTGATTAATACAATCATTGCACATCATGTCATATCCATTCATGCATGCATGGTTGTGATTCGCGACGTATTGTTGGTCGACCTAGGTTCCGGCGTGATCGAGGTTCCGTCCGAGGTCGAGATAGGAGACGGGAACGTCGAAGTCGACCAAGACACCGAGGAAGCTAACCCCGACTCGAATCAAGGCAAGCCCCGGTGCATCCCACCTATGTTTTTAAAGTCTTTTTTTTATCACAGTAATGAGTCGTGATTGTGCATTAAGTTATAAGAGTTGCTTGATACCCTAGATGCATGAGATAGGTTTCCATTTGTTTATGCAATACTGGTACGGATAGCTCAATAGAGTTCGATAACCGCTAAGCTTATGTCTTAGGGAATCGGTAGAAGACGAGTGGTGTCATACACTACTCGCGAGATATAAGGATAATGACCGGTTCACTGTTTTTGGCTAAGAGGAATGATAAGAGAAAGTTGAGAGTGGAAGTGAAGATATTAATAAGCCGAGACCGGACGGGCCCCGTAGGAGAAAGGGCAAGACGGAGATAAGGTCTTGCAAGGTGGTAGCCCCGTCCGAGTCGGTCAAGGACCGTACCGTTGTCGGCTTAGTTGAACAAGTTTGAACGTACCGTACTACATGCTCGGTATCATGGACCCGAGCAAGTCGATGTACCCTACCACCCCGGAGATGTAGCGTTTTTGCCTGACTGTCGGTGAGAGGATAGTCTCACGGGAGGGAGATGGGCCGACCACGAAGGAAGTCGTGGCTTCGCCATACTCCCGAGGGAGTTGGAAATGGCTAGTCTTCCGTCGAGTGCTAGCGGGAAAGGTTGTCGTATACGATCGCTGTGATGCGTATACGTCGTGTAGTCGGGTTTTGCCAGCTGGTATAAATCGATTCGAATCGTTGTCCCTCGCAGATAATGAGTACCGCTTGTTTAGCTCGTCACATCGTAGTAATCAACCGAAAGATGAGGTTGAGAGATGAAAGAGCTGTTGGTCACAAATGATCTTTTCTTGCAAACTTGATTGCAGTAGTTGTAGACTGCAAAACCTTGTTCTCTATTGAACTTAACCCGAGCTAAAACTTGAAAGTAAGGATCAACCATTAGTACTTGTTTTCGCAAAAGAGTCAACTCCATAGTCGTAAAGCCTTTGCATACTAGGCGTCGGCCTTAGCGTGCCTCGTTGACGGGTCGGTCTTGCCGAGTATTAGAATACTCAAGGTTTGTTCGTTATGTTTTTCAGGACCGAGTCGTGCTTCCACGATCGTCACGGTAGTGGTCCGAAAGAGGAGCCGTGTTCCGAGGGTGGTTCCCTCAAGTGGGAACAGATCCCGACGTCCCGAGCGAGGAGTATCGTGATGTACGACGGGCTTAGTACATCACGCTAGTGGTCTTTGTTGTAAAGTTCAAGTTTCCGCTGCAAGACACGTAGATTGTTAAACTTCATTAATGTATTATGCTTCCGCTGTACAATGTTTGTATTTCGAAAACCTGGTTGTATTATACCATGATGTATATACTCGGCTTGTATAAGATGATGTTTCGTTGTACCTCGCTTCGTCGAGTGTCCCTCTCGTACCGATTCCCGGGTGTCCCGAGGGGATGTCACAGCTGGTATCGGAGCGGTTCGGAGGCAACAGATTCATCATTACAAGCTTATTTTCAAAACTTAACACGTTTAGTACGTTTAGAACACGAGAGAGTACAGAGTCCTATAAGGATGTAGAATAGTTAGATTTTTACTAACCGTTTGACGTTCGGGTTTTGGGAAGTGCTAACTATCCGTTATAGTTTTATATACTATAGTACGTATAGTTAGTCTGCACGAGCATGCATCATGTCATATTGAGTGCTATAATAAAAAGTCAGGGTTATATTTAGTTAGTATCGTAGTATAGAGTTAGTTTTCTAAGGATGGCACAAGAAGAAGTTTATGCTAGCGAAATAGAAGACGGGAAGAACTCCCATATAGAAGCAATGGACTAAGGAATTTAAGATTTTCCTCTACAGATGGTCAAAGGCAGGAACGATCATGTGTATTTATCAAGGAAGTCCCATAAGAGAGCTTGGGGTTTAAAGAGATAGATTAAAGATGCCAGTATGAATGGGTGCTACAGGTGAATCTTGGGATGAACAACTTACAACTGCCAAAATAATAGTTAAACAACTAGATGCGAGATCCGGTAAGAGACACATGATGAGATACTCGGATCTTGAACAAGCTCAATAACCTTCCCAAGGAAGAGCAGAAGGACGAGATGTATGAGCACAAGAACTCGGGAGCTAGTCACCGATGCCACTTCGATCGCTCTAGGCCTCATCCAAGCGGATGACCGGTTAACTACCACTTGTAGCCACCAAGAGTTCTTTTTCCCTCCCCGGTAATAGCCTTGTTGATTTCCGTTCAGATTTGTCATCTCGACGTAACATCCGGGATGATAAGATTTCAAGTACTATGAGCGGACTCGTCCTAGTCCGAAAGTCATTCTCCTTCTTTCACTCGGTTACATCATGACCTTACGTTTCCTTGAAGTTCTTGAGTGACTTTCATTGAAGAAATAATCATCACCTTTTCGACTAGACTAAGTTGTACCGAAAGCTAGTTTGGAAATGGATGTTTTGTATTTTGAAATTTCCATTTTACCTTTGAATTGTGCCGGTTCGCCTGTGCGCTTCTCAAAGTCAAACATGAGCGGTATGGAAATGCATACTCTATTTTGAAACTAGAAGAGAGTCCAAATACAATGTTCTTCCGAACGGACGGCGTATAACTTAAGGTACGCAACCGGAAAGAAGAATGCTCGGTTTGGAAACTCATCGGTGCAATTATCCTTGTAAATATCTTAAGCCTATATTTCCTTCAACACTAAGACAGACTGAAAGCACTCGTCACATCTCTTGTTAATCTATGTTGTTTCATAAGCTCAACCATTCCAGTTAAATCTTTTCCTTCATCATTGACTTTCACCAACCCCTTATAAATCTCGTGACTCCCGATCCCGGCATGAAAGTGATAGATATTGACAACAAACACCCCGACAGTCTAAATTTGGACCGAGGAGTTGGTTTCAATGAGTTTGTAAGTAATGTCTGTACTCATGGAGGATGCTCTTCGTGCTCATCAAGAATAGAAGATTAAGAAGAGAGCAGCCGGTGAACAAGGAAGTGAGGTACCCTCCGAGTATCATCTAGTCTACACTTCTACAAGCAGATCGTAGGTTCGAGTCTCGACCATCGAGTTCCACTTCTTACCGGCCACCTCAAGCATCGACAACGGGTGTTCTTCCGTTCAGCGGTTCAACAATCGGATATATCGAGTATACGCCCTTATTCCGGACTTCACAATTCACCGATCATCCATGCTATAACGGTGGTTGTCTTGAACACTTGGCTCAAGGAGGTGTCGCACCAACAAAGCGAGAATCATGCAAGTAAAAATAAGATGACGACCGGTTGTGTCACCTTTACCACATCCGAGGAGATTCCGAAAGGATCACGATACCATTGAAGTCGGGTCGTAAGGATTACTCCACCTCCTTTACGGCCTTAGACGGGCAAGGATTGGATGCGATTCTTGGCATAAAATGGATAGAGTCTCATAAGGCAGTATTGGATATAGATGCTTTTGCTGTTCACCCGAACTCTCCTCTTCATGAACGAGATTGTCTTCGCTTGACTTCTCTCCAAGCTATTCTTCCGGTGATCTATAAAACTACCGGTAAAAATTGGAAGATATTCCCGTAGTTTGCGGATACCCTAATGTTTTCCAGGAGATTTATCGAGTTTACTCCCGATCGGGCAATAGAGTTCAAGAGAGAAATTCAACCAAGAACTGCACCGATCTCAAGAAGATAGTATCGGATGCCACCCAATGAGTCGGCAGAATTAAGGGTAGAACCGAAAGAGTTGTTGTACGACATATTCGCTCAAGTTCATCACCTTGAGGATGTCCAACATTGTTCGTCAAGAAGAAGGATCAAACATTGAGGTTGTGTGTGGATTAAACGACCTTGAAATGCGAGTGACCATTACGCACAAGTATCCACTTCCTCGGATTGACATCCTGTTTGATCGGTTGATGGGAGCAAAAGTGTTTACCAAGATAGATCTTCGCTCCGGATATCATCGATTAAGATCGTAGTCGAAGATATACCGAAGACAACATTTTCCACCGGATATGGACTTTATGAATGTTTGGTGATGTCCTTTGGTCTAACCAAGGCACCAAGCACACTTCATGTGTCTCACGAACCGGGTGTTTATGCCGAATTGGATAAGTTTGTCGTTGGTTTCATAGACGACATTCCGATCTATTCCAAGTCGAAGAGGAACACGCCGAGCACTTAAGGACCCCGCTCCAACGTCTAAGGGATCATCGGTTATTTACCAAATTCAGTGAGTGTGAGTTTTGGTCGAAGGAGGTACCATTCCTAGGTCCCGTGATATCGGCAGAAGAAGTGACTCGCTGATCCCGGTAAGGTTAAAGAATTACCGATTGGAAGCCATCTAAATCGGTCGCACGGATCCGAAGCTTCTTAGGGTTGGCAGAGCTATGATAGAAGATTCATTCCCAATTTCTTCAAGATTGTCACGCCAAGGATCAAATTGTTGGAAAAAGGATAAGAAGTATGAATGAAGCAATAAAGGTGAAGAAGTTTTTCGGACGCGGAAGAAGTTACTCATAACAAGCATCAATGTTAGCTCAGCCGATTAGACCAAGCCATTTGAGGTGCATTGTATCGCCTCGAGCACCGGACTTGGATGTGCTCTAAGGCAAGAGGGTCGAGTAATTACCTATGCTTCTCGACCGCCGAGGCGACAAAGACAGAGCTGGAATTAACAGCTGTGGTTCTAGCATTGAAGAACCGGAGACAATATCTCATGGAAAATGTGGTATATCTATACAAAGATCACAAGAGCCTCGAATATATCTTCACTCAAGTGGATCCGAACAGTGCAAACAAAGATGGTTGAATTAAGGATTATGAGATCGAGATCCAAGCACCATTCCAGGAAAAGCTAATGTCATAGCCGATGCCTTGAGTCGAAAAGCTCATTGCAACAATATCACGACCCAGATGATCGCAAAGACTCGGAAGAGGAAATTAGCGAGTCTAGTCTTCGATTCTTCCATATGGAGTATTGAGTAACCGGTTCTTATTCCTACCATTCGTGAATGAGAGATAGCAGCTCAAAAGAAGGACGCTGGTTTGGAACCCGTCGGAAGACAACTCAAGAAGGGTAAAGACAAGAGTTTACGAGAAGAGGACGAAAGTGTTATCCGGTTCCGGAATAGGCTAGTAGTGCCTAAGAACGTGGAACTTCGTAAAAAGATAATGGATGAAGCCCATCCGTCCAAGTATTTCATTCATCCTGGAACCAATAAAATGTATCAAGATATGAAGAAAAGATTCGGTGGACAAGAAGGAAACGAGAAATAGCCGGTATGGCAGATGAGTGCAACGCTTGCCGACGAGAAAAGGCAGATCATCCGAAGCAAGCGTGTCCACTTCCATCTTGAATATTCCCGATTGGAAACGAGAAGACGTCGGTATGGATTTTAATGTTGGGTTATCAATGACTTCACGGAAGCACAACTCCAGTTGGGTTATTATCAACATGGTTAACTATATCTCGCTCATTTCGCACTCGTACATACTACCTACACGGCAAAGCAATGTGCAGATTTAGATATTGCTCGTATACCTTGCCCACATGGTGTACCCAAGACCATCATCTTAGATCAAGGAGCTCGGTTGGTGTCTAGATTTCGGGAGTAATGGCATGAACCGTTGGGAACAAGGTTGATTCGAAGCTCGGTGTATCAACCTCCAACAGATCGACAAACAGAGAAAATCAACCGATATCTAGAAGACATGCTTCGAGCTGGTGTTTTGTCATACAACCAAGATTGGGAAACATGCCTCCCGTTAGCAGGATTCTTATACAACAACAGCTAACAGGAGAGTGCCTGAATGTCACCATTCCAAGCTCTATACGGTCGTGGCGGTCACACACCGTTAAATTGGTCGTAACATGGAGAAAGAGTGATATGAGGATCGGATCTAGTAAAAGATGCCGCAGAGCAAGTACGCCTCATTCGACGTAAACTCAAGAGAGTCAAATCTCGACGGATCAATTACACGGGTAAAAGACGTCGAGAGTTAGTGTTCGAAGGTGGAGATTGAGTCTATCTTCGAGTATCCCCTACCGGAGGTGTCCAGCGATCCGAAATCAAAGGCAAGTTAGCTCCACGATATCTCGGACCCTTTCTAATTCCGTAAAGAGGTGGATTAGTTGCATACCGTTGGTAGTTACCAGCACACTTATCAAGAATCCGCAATGTGTTCCACGTATCTCATCCGAAGAAGTGTTTGAAGCCACCCGTAGATATACCAACCGCAAATGTGGAACGACTACAACCAGATTTGAAGTATGAGGAACATTCAATCGGGATGCTCGACACCAAGGATCGAGTGACTCAACATTGAACCCTCCAGCTTTACGAGACTCGGTTGAGCAATCACTCGTAAGCTGAAGTTACTTGGGAACAAGAAGAGTTTCTTCGATTCAATTACCGGAGTTCTTTAGTACCACCGTCTAGTCGTTTCGATCGTGAATCTCGGGACGAGATTCCTATAAGGCGGAGGGTCTGTAACAACCCTAAGAAATAAATGTGCATTTCATGTCATCTAGCATCATATCGTCATTCCTTATTTTCAAAATCATTTGGTTGTGTGCAAATTTTGCATGTTAAAAATTAAGTCTTTAATTTAATTTAAGTTGCTTCATTTAAAAAGAGTGCAAAATTAATAAATTAATGTGTCTAAAAGTTTTTCCTGGTCAAGCATGTGATATCATGAATTTTGAACATTTTTTCCAATTTTTATCACTTTGGGAAATAGCCAAACCAATTGATTTAAATTCCAAAAAACAGTTTTAGGTTTGAATTTTTATCTCGAAAAATATTGAGAATTTGAACTTTGACCAATAACGAAAAAGATTCAAAAACCTTTTATCTTCCACCCTGAATTTTCGTGGAATTTTTGGAGGGCCAGAAAGTTCCTTTTCGAATATTTCTTTTGTTAAGGGCTTTTCTCGCAAAATTTACAGGCAAACCCATCCGTCGTTCTCTTCTCTCGCCTCGTGAGCACCGCCTGCCGCTGTTCTCCCATCCCCGTGCCGCATGCTCCGCGTGCCAAGCAGCAGCTGCGCTGCCTTCTCCCGCGTGCCACGCAGCAAGGGTGCAGCCACGTCGCCCTCCTCTCCATCCAGCCTTAAGGCCAAGCCGTGGTCCCGATGTTCTCTCTCTCTTCCCAGCACTCGCACGCAACGCAGCCACCGTCCGCCCCTCTCTGCACCACACCGGCAGGCCAACTCCGGCCGCCCTCGTCGAGCCATCGCCACCGGCGGTTCCGCAAGAACCCGCTGCACCTCCCCACGGCCACCACCCGCGCCATGGACTAACCGTCCGGAGATCGGAGCTTCTCTTCCCCGGAGTACCAACCTCGGGAAGCCATGGCCGCGTCTCCAAATTCGGCCGGTCCAGCGAGCCGTCTCGCCCTTCCTCTCTTCCTATGAGTGCGCAGTAGTTTTCTCTTCTTTCCAGGGCACTAACCGTCGAGTTTATCTCACCGGCTCGCGGCAATTTCACCATTCATCCGCGGCTCCGGCGCCGCCGCCTACACCCCGCGGTGAGCTTCGGGTTCCTGTCTTTCCCAAGCTAAACCAAGTGGTATGCCGATCTCTCCCATGTCCAGGTGAAGCTCTAGGAGCAATCCCCTCGGCTTTTGGGTAAACACAGTGGGCTATGGACGCCGCCGAAGCACGGCTCGCGTCGCATCTCGCCGCCGGCGACTTTCCCGGTCGCTCTCGCCGCCGGGGACCTCGCCCCGCATCGCCCGTGTCGCGCGGAGTTCCCGGGCCAAGCCACTCGTTTCCCCACCCCTCCCGCGCTACTCCGGCGAGCCGCCGTCCGGTCCGGCCACCACCTGCCATGGCCGGCCAGGATGAGCTCGGGTTGGGCCGCGCCCTCGTCCGGGCCGCACGCGCGCTCGGGCCGCCTGCCCATGGGCTGACTAGATTTGGCCCGCAGTAAGCCCTTGTTCCTTTTTGATTTTATCCAATTTCCAGATTGATTCAAACTTCAAATATTCGTAGAAAATTCCACAAAAATCAGAAAAATATCAAACAAAGTTCATTAGACTCATAAAATTTATTCTCTATTTAGTTATGTATTCAAATACCTATTTTGAGAAATTATAATTTCATAGTTTAATTAATTACCTTTCTTAGAG